>PVKH010007474.1:0-20192 GCA_004027955.1 Chaetophractus vellerosus | reverse complement strand
GGACTGCCCAGCCCCCCACCCAGAGAACAGGGTTTAGCCGCCTGTGTTTCCAACTGGGGAGTAAAGAACTCATGATTTTATGTTAAGCAGTCCACCTCACAGTCCAGTTCCCTCCAGACTGATGCACCCAAGACCTCCATCCCCCAGGCTCCCAGAAAAGAGCACCTGGGCAGGTTCCCATCCCCAATCAGCCGTCCTCTCTTAGAGAACTGGTGACTGTGCACCCAAACCGACGCCATCTTGCCTCCTATCTCTAATGTATTTTTAATCTCATCCATTCTGTCATTATACCCATAAAATGTGTTACTTTTCTTTGCAAGCTCTCAAATGCTACTTTATGTTCACACAGTGTCTTATTAATATCCTTTATCTCTCTAACCATATTTTTCTTCCTCTCAAGAATTGATTTAGGATATTTGTTTGAACATCATTCATTAATTGTTTCAAGTCTTGTGTTTCATCTGGATTTTTAATTTATTCCTTTGACTGAGCCATATCTTCCTGTTTTTTAGTATGGCTTGTAAATCTGATTATGTTGGTGTGTTTACCCTGCTGACCAATTTCTCTCTTTTGCCTATGGTTTTAATACTGCTTTGTTTTCTTGCTCTTGTTTGATTCTTGGTTCAACTTTTTCTAGATCTTTGAAATTGTTTGTGTTTAAGTTATCAAAACAGGGCCAGGGATCCATTAATGGGACACAGACCAGATCCAAGGGGGCCTGAGGATAGGGTAAGGAAAGATTCAAAACAGCCCCTTTCACTTTCCCAGTCTGTCAGCAGATGCTGCTCTTTGCTGAACCTTTCCCAGAATCCTAGGAAAGCAGAAGTGTGCCTATTCCAACCTCCACCAGAGGGTATTGAAACAGTGGGAACTTTTCCAGGCCAGCTAGAGCCATGATTCAAAGGTAGGCCATTCAAACTCTCCAAGAGAGGGGACATTCAACTCTCCAATGTTCCCTCCCTCTTCCCAGGGAGGAAAACATTTGCTCCCCTCTCAGTCAGATGCAGCTCATCTGTGGATTGTACAGAGGCTGTTTGCCTTACGGTTGGAGGCTGGGTGTCATTCCCTGCTGTAGGAGTAACTAAATCACAGTTTTTGCCTTGACCTCTTCATCTCTCCACCTCACTACTTCTTGACTGTTGCATGGCACCCACCTGGTCTGCAGATCCTCAAACAGTTGCTTCAGACAGCTTCTGTCTTTTCTCTGTTGTATTTGTAATAGAAGGAACCCTGCCTTCCCTATTCCATCACAATATTCCCAGATCACCCCCAAGCTGTTATTTCTGTTATTTATTCTATAATAGACTTAAATTGCATTTTCAAGAGTAGACAATAAAAATGCCAGCAAATGGAGAAAGACTAATAATTTAAGGTAGAGAGACACAAGCTGTAACATCTAGTAACCCTGTCTGCCTTTGGCATACTATATTAAAAGCCACAGATATGTATAGAAAAAGATAATATTGTCTTAGAATTCTCCCCCATCCTCTGAATAGATTCAGAAGGAAAAAAATGTACCAATCTCCAGTAATAAGGGACTTTAAGCAGGAAGCAGAAACCCCAGTATGGCAAAGAACAAATGCAGTTTGGGCTGCAGAAGGAAATCCAGCCTGTATGACTATATGGCTGGAAAAGACCGGTAAGGGTTATAAGTAGTCTCTCAGTGCAAAGGAATCTGAGTTCCTAATAAGAATGCAATATTTATACTTCAGTATTTATTACTTTTGAATGTGCAAAATAAAATATATGCATTCCCGTGGATGTACTGACTTTGTCTATGACAAGTTCTCCAAAAGCAAAGCCTGAGACAACAATTCTTACACAAGTGAGTTAGTGAAGGAGTGCTCTCAGGGGAAAAGTGTAAGGGAGTAAGAGAAGAAAGACCAGGCACAGAGACAAGCCAGACAAAGTGAACCCACAATGACACTTGAGCATAAATGGCATCATTGCCCCTACTTGAGGAATGGAGCCTTTTTATTGTAATTTGTATCATTCAGTTATTGTCTATATACCAATATGCATGTAAGGACATGCTTTCCTAGAAATTTCTAGTCAATTATATTTCTTTGAGCCAAAAGCAATTCTTTAAAAATATATGGCAGTATAGCAGCCAACCCTCAAAGAAGCTTAGGAATTTGTTCATCAGCCTGGTAAAGCAGATCTGTGTAAGGCACAAAAATGTCTATCTAGCTTCAGAAAGTCCCAATTGTTAAGTACAGCTATCTAGACCATTACACCATACTGAGGCTCTGGGACCCAGTGGAGGCCATCCAAATTAAGTACATCTCCTTAAAGCATTCCTTCTTAATGACAGTAATTTGTTATACTTTTTACAAGCAAAAGGCTTCTTGTATTAGATGACATTTATGCTGAATCTTGAAGAATGAGCAAGATTTTGGAGGGTGAAGTCAGGGAAATAACCTTTCAGACATAGGGAATGGACTATAGAATGAGGAAAGTACAGTATTTAATGAGGAATGGTGAATTGACTAGTTTCCAGAAGTAGTAAAATTATGAAGGCAGATACAGGAGATAAAATTTGATGGTACTTTAGGGTCAATGGTGGCAATTTTTTAATGTTGAACTGATGAGAGAGCCAAGTAAGAGCCTTTTGTGGATAGTTTCGATGAAAGTCGATTTTCATTTTCAGCAAGGTCTTCTACAACAGAGTTGTCTCATGAGAAATCCATCACAGTTACGTGTATTCGTTTTCTTCCTACCCACCTTCTTCTGACTGACTCCCCAGGCAATAGCTTCTCTTAACACAGCTGTTCCCTTGCCCTGTGAATAGAGCAGAAGAGACTTGAGGGACTTGGCAAGTTTTCAGGCTTATAAAATAAATGGTATTGTGCAGGAGAAAAATATGCCTTAAGGAATAATCTACATTCTAAGATATATTTTTAGTTGAATTTCAGTCATTTCAATTGTTATTCAGAAATATAAGAGAAAATGTCACTTAAAAGTCTCTGTGGTGTGTTAGAATTTAAAATACATTTTTGTGGTTATAATGTTGAGTGATAACTCCACAGAGCACAGTAGTCTCAAGATAATGGTCTACAGAGACCCCAGGACTCTCATTGAAATCTTCATAGAAATGAGCATCAAGCTTAAGGAATGGAGAAGACGCTACCCTCTATGTTTTAGGAGACTTTATAATTTCAGGTACAGAGTAGATTCATCACACACATTCACAGGGAATATTGTCTTAAAATTATTACTGAATTATGAGAAAAATTAGATCATAGGAAGAATTGCAGAAAAACATATTTGAGTTTTGCAACTATAATTTATTTCCACAGTTTAATTGCTTCATAATTTTAAAAGACTAGAAGATAATTTTTCTCCTATGGAAGATAGACTTTCAGGGTTTCTTTGTTCTTTACTATGAGCATTGTTCTATATCTTCTGATAATCAAGTAGCTGTGGGTCTTAATAGATGGTTAAAAGGTATTGAAGAAAATATGGGCAAAGCAATAAGCTAGAAATTAAGAATGTCTTCCATTTCTTATTCCTGGTAGATTTGGAATCTAGAAAATTGCATGGGGGGAGGGGCAGTTTGAAGAACTGATAACAGAGAGTGGATGGCAAATTGATTCAAAATCCAGGTGTGGAAAGAAGATAAGGCTAGGGCCTGACAGAGTTGCTCTACAGTGTCTGTCAGGATCATTGGGAAGAACAGAAATAAAATCATATTGACCTATTTTTTTATCACTACTGAACTTGAATAATATGAGGAAAGCATGATTTAGGATCGACATTTATGAAGGGTAAGTACCGTGAAAGTCAGAAGTTGTCAACCAAAATCAATGAGAAAGATTTTGCTAACTTCATGTACTCTGATATCTCTGAGATTTCTCTCCTTGAAGAGGTATGCCAAAAATATGATTGGTATGGGTTGGGATGTATAGTTTTGATAAGCTTCCCTGGTGATTCTGATATGTCTCTTAGTACATGATCACTTATGTAAGCCAAGTATGATTTGATACTACAGTAAATAGGAGTAGTGTCTAGAATGAGAAAATGAAAGTCTCTTTCTCCAGTGTTCTAAGCAAACTATTGCTGGTGTTTGACAATTATCTATTCAGCATTCATAAATTCAATCACACAGACATGTAGTAAGTATCTATAAGTACATTCATACTGCTAGGTGACATGGCCTTGCCCTCTTGAGCCTTAAAACTTCTTTAAGAGCTTACTACTGTCTTTGGTACATGTCCAAAAAAAGTAAATGGTAAGTAGAGAAATCAATGTACTTGGGATAAAAAAGGAACTGTACCTAGGAAATAATTATGCGGGTTTTCCAGTCATTGAATTAACCTTACTCAAGAAACTATATTCACTAGGCTTAAGCTGCAAGTTTGGGGATACAAAATTTTTAAACAGGTCTCTGCCCTGTCTAGTATGGAAGTCAAGCTTCTTTAAAAACTTCATCACAGTAAAACGGGATGTGAATCTAGAAGAAGAATGGATATCACAGCCAGGGAGGTTTAGGGAGGCTTCCTAGGAAAGGTGACATTTGAATGGTCTTGTCAGGAAAACTAGGCTTTTAGCAGGCAGAGTAAGGCAGGAAGGACATTGCAAGTTGGAGAAAATAACATGTGCTAATTAGAAGAGCCAGAAAAGCACATGTTATGTTTGTGGAACACTGGGATGTCCCCGTATACAAAAGGTTACTGGAAGGAGCTGAGGCTGGACAGGTAAGACCTTGAATGCCATGCTAGGACACTTGCATGAGGGAAGCAATATAATGACCTACACAACCAAATGACTCTCCAGGCTCTCACTGCCTGAGTGTGAATACCATCTCCTCCAGTTCCCAGCTGTATCACCTTTGGAAAACTAAGTGAGCAACTCTCTAAGCCATAGTTTTCTTATTACATAAACTGCCATGGTAATAGTTATTTATTTCTTTTGCTAGTTATGAGGATATGTGAGATTGTATAACTGAAGCATGCAATTGGGGTTAGAATTTATTAATATTAGGGGATCCAAAAGAAGTCTAGAATAGAGATGAAGCATGATCAGAGATTTAACATAGAAAAGAAGATGAAGAAAGGACTGGAAGAGAGACTAGAGGCATTACAAACATCCAAATGAATGTTAGAGTAGAACACAGGAGACATTTGGGATCATAAAATCTAGAAAATGTGGACATGAAGATAGAATAAGGAGGCAAATGAACCCAATCTAGGGTCCAAAAAACTCGTAAAATTCGAATAGGAAGTGAAATGGAGGAGGGGAGTTTGAGACAAAACAACACCAGGTGCAAGGGCACAGCAGCATGAGGGATCATGATGCCTTTGGAAAATAAAGAGTATTACTGTCTGGTTTGAGTGTAGGATAGGTGGAGGGATGTGGAGGTAGTTGAGCCAGGAGCAATTTCTTAGGATCGGTTTGTGCAGAGACTTGATAGCTGTGTGGGGGTATTTAGATTTTTACCCTGTAAGCAGTTTGTAGCTATCCATTATTTTGATACTATTAGTGACTTAATATATCCCATGCTTAGGAATCCAACATCTGGTCACAGTGTGGTGCATGAAATAAACGTGTGAGAGATTTATGACTAAATAGGCACACAACTAAGGAAACACCTTACTCTGTGGGATATATCTACAGAAATGGCAGAAATAATTTAAAGAGATGTTGGCAACCAGGATTTTGGAAGTGACTTGTTGAGTGTAAAATATGAGGAAGGAGTGAAAAATGGAGTCAGAGAGTAACTGTCACTGATGGCTGTAAGTAGCTCAGATAGGAAATATAAGAAGAAATTGATTTGTAAGGCAATATGGCCAATTCTTTCCTGAAAATCTGGCTTTCAATGCTTGGAGGATAATCTGGCATTAGAGATTTACCAAAGGAAATTTGGAGATTGTTTGGTGGAGGCTGGAACCACAGAGTCACACAAGGTAAATAGTAGCTGAAGCAAAAATTTTTCCTTTAGAGGTAAAACAGGAAAACGTCAGAGGAAAGAGAGTCTATATAGAGAGGTCTTAAAAGCCAAGCCATATAGGACTGGTTGAAGGTTGCCTGAACAGATGAATTTCCCAACCTAGGCTTTTTGTATTATCTATTCCCTGTGCCTGTAATGCTTTCCCATGATATATATATATATATATTGGTTGCTTATTATCATTTTTTCTCCATTTAAGTAGGACATCTCCTTAGAGAAGGCGTCCTTGACTTCACAAATCAAAATAGTCATGCACTCTCACATCACAGAGATCCTATGTGTCTGGTTTCATGATGTTTTTCTCATGAATAGAACCATGTGGCACATCATAGGCATTTATGCAATTTATATTAATAAATTTATGGCCTCTGATCATCATAAACCCTCTGTACCTTGCTTTCCACTCTCTGTAAAAATCAAAATGTAAATTCCAACCACATGTACTTGTGAGGATTCAATAAAATAACTCTGATATTAAGGTATTGGTTAGGTACTGGCTACCTGACTTCTTTCATCATACATTCTTCACCCACAAGTGTACTGCAAATAAAAGACATCAAATCCCTTACTAATAATTTATTTTCTTCTTTTGTCTTTGATCTCTGCAGATCTTACAGAATAATTTCCAGCCAGTGTTTCTCCTATTCTCCCCAACTCTTTCATTTCTCAACCCTGATTCCTCACTATTTTTCTTTCCCTTCACCTTTTTTTTTCCAGGTCTCTCCTAGGTTTTTTATTTATTTGTTTTTTTAAAGAGGCTTTAGATTGCATAAATGTTACATTGAAAATACAGAGGATTCCCATATACACTCACTCACTTTCTCCCATTAACATCTTTCATTAGTGTGGTACATTTGCCACAATTGATGAACACACATTGAAGCATTGCCACTAACTGTGGTCTATGTTACACTTTGCACCACACAATTATATCGATTATGACAAAATGTACTATGGCTTGCATCTGTCATTGCAATGTCATGCAGAACAATTCCAATGTCCCCAAAATGCCCCATATTACACCATTTTTCCCTCTCCCTCCCCTCAGAACCTCCAGCGACCACTGTCTCCATATCAATGCCACAAGTTCTTCTATTACTAGAACAACAGTAAGTCTACTTTAGTCCATAGCTGTATTCCACCCCCCATGTTTGTTCATTCTACAATCTTGAGAATTTGGGGATGGTGAAGCCCACTCTGCTTCCGACTGAGAGGGGGGCCCAGATCCCCTGGGGCAGATGGATGGAACTGTCCCACCTGAAGTTGTAGACACTCTGTTTTTGGGGATGAATGCCATCCATCATCATCCCTTTGCTAGCTGTCCTGGGTGAGTCTGATGCACTGGAGAATAGGTGTGGGCTGCAGCTCTGCTGAGATTCAGGGCTCAACCGGCATATGAACAGCTAGAAGATTTAAGTCTCTGGGACATACATTTAACTTGCATAGTGCAAATTGTAGTTTCAAATAAAAGAGGCAGTGTACTTACTGAAACTAAAATGAAAATTCTATGCTGTATCTTCAGATTACTTTTCTGCCCACTTGGAGTGGATGTTTAATGGACAAATAGGTTGGAAATAAGACTTTCAAAATTGATTTAAGGAAATTGAGTTGACTACTATTGCAAAGTCGTCACTTAACTAATATATCAGCTAGGAAGGTTCTGGAGGTTCTGCTAAACTCTCAAAAGTTTCTCAGAATATTGTGACCAAGATTTGCCATTCTGAAATGAGATATATACTTCAAAATCATTTTTATTCCAAGCTAGTCTGTTATATTGAGTATTTAGGAAAGAACTTTAATGAAATGTCCTTAAAATACTGTCTTAAGAACTATCAAGACCAATTATTAAGAAGGATAGGAAATAAGCAGAAGTTACAACATAATTAAATTAATTTATCTAGTATAATTGTTGTCATAATCATCACCCTTATAGATAATGCAATCTGGGGAGTGTCTCTTAAAATATAATTATATTGAAAGAAATGTCAGATTTCTTACAGAAATGTTTATTCTCCTTTCTAGAATACTTTGAGGTATCATATTGATTTTATTCATTTAACCAACAGTTTACTAAGAACTCCCAAATGCCAGGCCGCCATTAAATCACACAAAACATCTGAAAGTCTAGTGGGTGAAAATATAAATGCTTTTCTTCATATTTCACTTGTTTATACAGATCTTGTCTACAAAGAAAAGAAATAAAGTTTGCTTAGGTAATGGGGCTAAGAGAAGATATTTGAGCCTATTCTGTAGCATTTCTACAGAATCTCCTACTAGAATCTTTTTTCTCATCCCCTGATCTTGGAATCAACCAGGTACATTTTGTCTCCTTGTCCCAGGCTATCTCGTTTGATCTTGCCTGGGGACACTTCATTTAAGGCCTGGAAACATCATAGTAGAAGGAGGTCTTTGCAATCATCTCAGAGTCTTGACCTCAAGCACCTCTGCACCTCGTGGGAGAGAGCTGCTGATCCTACCAGGAGGATGGGCAATCATACAACAGCAAGCACATTCATTCTTTGGGGATTTTCCAGTTTTCCAGACCTGCAAGTTCTCCTCTTTGTGATGATTTTCTTCTCCCATGTGACCATCCTAACTGCAAATCTGTCCATAATGGTGGCCATCAAGCTTAATCATAACCTTCACACCCCAATGTACTTCTTCCTCTGTGGCTTGTCCTTTTCAGAAACCTGTACCACTATGGTAATCATCCCCCGCATGTTGGTGGACTTGCTGTCAGACAGCAAGACGATTTCTCTCCTTGGGTGTGCAACACAGATGTTCTTCTTTTTCGGCTTGGGAGCCAACAACTGCTTCATCATGACCACCATGTCCTATGACCGTTACACTGCTATCCAAAACCCACTGCAATATCCCATACTGATAACCAGAAAGGTCTGCTTCCAGCTGATGATGGCCTCTTGGGTGGTTGGGTTTCTGGTGTCCCTGTGCATCGTGATCATAGTATTCAATTTGTCATTTTGTGACTCTAAAACCATCCAGCACTTCTTCTGTGACATTGCACCTGTGGTCTCCCTTGCTTGTGATTCTACTTCCCTTCATGAAGCAGGAATTTTTGTACTTACTGCCTTTGTGCTGCTGGGCAGTTTTATTTTCATTGCGATTTCTTATGTCTTCATTGTATCTGTAGTTTTGAAGATGCCCTCTACAAAAGGTAGGTATAAGGCCTTCTCAACTTGCTCCTCCCACCTCACTGTGGTGTCCATACACTACGGATTTGCTTCATTTGTTTATTTGAAACCAAAGAACAGTGACTCATTCCATGAAGACATGCTGATGGCTGTGACATATACAGTGCTGACACCTCTGCTTAACCCCATTGTTTACAGTCTAAGAAACAAAGAAATGCAGCTAGCCCTAAGGAAAGTACTAGGAAATGCAAATAGGTTTATCCATTAATGGAAAATAAAAGAACCATGAACATTTAGAAAATATACAGAGTTTTGATAAATAAAAGTGGAGAAAGAGGAATACTTCCAATATAAATAACTTTTTGTACAAAGAAAGTAAAGTATTGTATCGCAGCATATATCCTGGCCTCACTATTTTCCTAGTACAAAACAAGATGCAGTTTTAAAATATTTTTAATGTAGTAACACACACATATGTAGTATATTTCACAAAACATATTTTGGAACACAGTATTTCATATAGCAGTTGCCTTTGGAGAAGGAAGAAGGAAGAGAAAGAAAGAAGAATAAGAGAGAGAAGGAAAGAGGGAGAGAGAGGAAGGAAAGGAAGGAAGGGAAAGAGAAAGAGAAAGGAAGGCAGGAATGCAAGAAGGCAGGAGGGCAGGGGAGAGGAAGGAAGGGAAAGGGGGCAGGGATGGAGGGAAGGAAGGTAGGAGGAAAGGAGGGAAGGAGGGAAGGGAGGGAGGGAGGAGGGAAGGGAGGGAGGGAGGGAGGGAGGGAGGAGAAAGGAAGGGGAAAGAAAGAGAAAAAAAGAAAAGAAATATTAATAGTTTACTTAATTAAAAAAGGGAGAAAGCACAAACATACAAAGTTAGGATAGAGAATGAAGAAATGACCACAATACAGAGAAAATTAAAAGCATTTTAAAAGGATAGTTTTGTGATTGTTATTTTGTGTCATCTTGGCTAGGTTATGATGTCCAATTGTTTGGTCAAACACTGGCCTCTTGTTGCTGTGGAGGTATTATGTAGATATGATTAGAATCTAAAATCAATTTACCCTAAGTAAAGGAGGTTACCCTTGATAATATGGTCCTCAGCCAATCAGCTGGAGGGCTTGAGAGCCAAGAAAAGAAGATTCCAGGAAGAAGAAGAAATTCTGCCTCAATATAACAATATTAACTCCCCTTGGAATTTCCATCCAGCCTCCCCAACAGATTTCAGACTCAAGACTGCAACATCACTCTTCCTGGAAAGTCCAGTCTGCTGATCTGCCCTACAGATCTCAGCCTTGTCAGCTCCCACAATTGTGTGAGCCAATTCTTTAAAATAAAGCTTTTATATATTCATACATACATATATACTCATGGGTGTGTATCTCTGGAGAACCTAACTGACACAAGTTTGGAAATTTTTTGGAAAGTATGAATTTCTAGGAAAATTCAACTGACAAAATTACCCCAAAAGAAATGGAATTTTTAAATGTACCAATATCCATGGAAAATTTGTCAAAGAGCTGGTGCCCCATGTCCCACCAAAGCATTTAGCCAGATGATTTCATAATTAATGTGTTCAAATCCTAAAGGAACAAATAATTCAAATACTATTAAAATTGAATTAAAGCATAGGTAAAGATAATAGCTTCTAATTCTTGAAACCCACAGAGGTTAAAAGTGCTGTATATGGCTGTGGTTTGATTGTGGCCATGGTAGTAAGATTTTGAAGTTGATTGTGGGAAAAATTAGATGATGTAAGGGATGTAAGGAGGCCAAGTCATTTTGAGGCCTCATTATCCACATAGTTCTTAGTGAGTATGAAGTGACATTTCATTATGGTCTTAATGTTTAATCATGTCAAGCATATTTTCATGCGCATAGTGGTCATTTGTATATTTCTACTTTGGAAGAATGTCTATTCAGGTATTTTGCCTAATTTTAAATTAGCCTATTTATTTTTTATTATTGAATTACAAATGTTCTTTATTTTAGATACAAGTCCTTTGTCAAATATATGATTTGCAAATATTTTCTCCCATTTTGTGAGTTGTCTTTCTTGACAGTTTTCTCACAAAGAAGTTTTTTATTTTAACAAAGACCAATTTATATATCTTTTTCTTTTGTTGCTAGAGCTTTCAATGTCCTTTCTCAGAATATATCCCATATCAGAGGTCAGAAAGATTAACCCTTATATTTTCTTGTAGGAGTTTTATAGTTTTAGCTCTTACATTTAGGTCTTTGATCAATTTTGGGTTAAATTTTGTATATAGTGTGAGACAAGGGTCCAACTTCATGCTTTTGCATGTGTCTATCCAGTTGTCCCAGAATCATTTGTTGAAAGGACAACTCTTTCCCCCTTGAATCATTTTGCACCTTTGTCAAAAATCAGTTGACCATAGACACGTAGATTTATTTCTAGACCCTCAAATCTATTCCATTGATCTATATGTTCATACACATGCTTTAATACCCTGTCTTGATTATTGTTGCTTTGTAGTAATGGTTTGTTTGGGTTTTTTTTTTTCTGAGGTACTGGGGGCCAGGGATTGAACCCAGGACCTCTTATATGGGAAGCCAGGATTCAATCACTGAGCTGGTCTCCTGAGTTGGTTTTTTTTGTTTGTTTGTTTTGCTTGTTGTTTGTTTTTGTTTTATCAGGAGGCACCAGGAACTGAACCCAGGACCTCCCATGTAGGAGGTAGGAGCACAACTGCTTGAGCCACATATGTTCCCTGTAGTAATTTTTGAAACTGGAAAATGTGAGTTCTCCTAGTTTGTGTTTCTTTTCCAAGATTATTTTGGACTTCTTGGGCCCCTTGAAATTGCATAAGAATTTTAGAACCAGCTTATCACTTTCTACAAAGAAGTGACCTGGGATTTTGCCAGGGATTGCATTGAATCTGTAGATCGATTTTATGAGGATAGCCATCTTAACAATATTGTCTTCTGATCCGAGGACATGGGATGTTTTTCCATTTATTTATATCTTCTTTAATTTTTTTGAACAATGCCTTATAACTTTCAGATGTTTTACACTTCTTTTGTTAAATTTATTACCAAGCATTTTATTCTTTTGATCATATTGTAAATGGAAATGTTTTTTTAATTTCATTTTCATATTGTTCATTGCAAATGTAGCAATATATTTGATTTTTGTATGTTAATATTATATCCTGCAGCCTTGGTGACCTTTTTTATTAGTTCCTATAGCTCTTTTAGTGTATTCCTTGGTAATCTATGTATACAAAATCATATTGTCTTCAAAGAGTGATAGTTTTACTTCTTTCTTTCCCATATGGATGCCTTTTATTTATTAGTCTTGCCTAATTTTCCTTGCCTGAGAATAGAAGTGGTTACAGCAGGCATCCACATTTTGCCATTGATCTTAGGGAAAAGTATAGGGTCTTTCACCATAAAGTATGATGTTAGCTGTAGGTTTTTTATAAATGCCCTTTTTACGTTGAGGAAGTTCCTTGTTTTTGTCATGAAAGTTGTTAGATATTGTTAAATGCTTTTTCTGTGTCTACAGAAATAACCAAGTGGTTTTGCTTTCTATTCTATTGACACGGTATATTACATTAATTGATTTTTGGATGTTAAACCAACTTTTCATTCCTAGGAGGAATCCCTCTTAGTCATGGGTGTATGATTACATGTTGCTAAATTCAATTTGATAGCATTTTGGTGAGAATTTTCCATCCATATTTATTATAGATATTAGTCTATAGTTTCTTTTCTTGTGATGGTTTTCTGGTTTGTGTATTAGGATGACACTGGCCTCATAGAATGAGTTGGGAAATGTCCCATCCTTTTCTATATTTTGAAAGTTTATGGAGACTGGGTATTAACTCTTCTTTAAATACTTGGTCTAATTGAGCAGAGAAACCATCTGTCCCTGGGCTTTTTTATGGATAGATTTTGATTACTAATTCATTTCTTCCTTTTTTATAGGTCTGTTCATATTGTCTATTTCTTCTTAAGTAAGTTCAGATAGTTAATGTCTTTCTAGGAATTTTTTCCATGTCATCTAAATTATCTAATGTACTTATATACAATTGTTCACAGTATTTCTTTTTTATTTGAGCAGTTGTGATTTTACAAAACAATCATACATACTATACAGGATTCCCATACATTGTCCCACCACCAATACCTTACATTGTTGTGACACATTTGTTACAATTGATGAAAGAACATTGTCATAATATTACTGCTATCTATAGAGTATAGCTCATATTTGGTGTATTCTTTCCCACAAACCATCCTATTAACACCAGGTATTATTATTGTATATTTGTTATAGTTCATGAAAGAACATTCTCGTATTTGTACTGCTAGCCACAGTCCATCATTCACCATGGGACTCACCGTGTCATATGGTCCCCTGCCCTGTTGAGTCTATCCAGAGTGTACCGTCAGTGGCTATCAGTTTCATCACAGAGATTAGCTGTCTTTGGCTTAGGCCATTTCAGAACATTTTCATTACTGCAGAGGAAAAAATCTCATACCCCCTTATACTAACCCCCCACTTAATGACCCTTAGCATTGATATAGTACCTTCTTTTCCATTGTTGTAAAAATATTAGAAATTACTATTAACTGAAGTCTATACTTTTACTTAGTTGTATTTTTCCATGTATCTCCATATTCTTAACACGTAATAGAGGAATATTTTTGTGTTTGTACTATTACCCACAATCATCATCTACCACTGAAAACACTATGTTATAAATCCATAGATTATCCTCTAGCTTTCTTTCAATTGACATTAACCTCCCAAAATTACCCCCCCCATGATTACCCCATTATACTCACTGTAATGTGTTTCCATCAACTCTATCCATTTCCCCACATTTACAATCCACCTAATTAGACATTCTACACACATTCAGCATCAGCTCTTCTTCCTCAACCACATTCTATCTCCTATAAATAACCTATACTCTAAAGTTTACTCATCATATTTAGTTCAGATTAGTGAGACCATACAATATTTGTCCTTTTATGCCTGACTTATTTCACTAAATATAATGTCCTCACGGTTTATCCATGTTGTCATACGCATCCCAAGTTCATTTCTTCTTACAGCTGAATAGTATTCCATTGTATATATATATACA
Organism: Chaetophractus vellerosus; assembly: GCA_004027955.1. NCBI lineage: Eukaryota > Metazoa > Chordata > Mammalia > Cingulata > Chlamyphoridae > Chaetophractus > Chaetophractus vellerosus. The sequence continues at coordinate 5,975 of PVKH010007474.1, read as the reverse complement.
ACATTTTGTTTATCCTTCATCAGTTGATGGACACTTGGATTGTTTTGTTCTTTTAGCAATTGTGAATAATGCTACTATGAACATCATTGTGCAATTATCTGTTCGTGTCCTTGCTTTCATTTCTTCTGAATATATTCCTAGTAGTGGGATTGATGAATCATATGGCAATTCTGTATTTAGCTTCTTGAGCAACTGCCAAACTGTGCCCCACAGAGGCTGTACCATTTTACATTCCCACCAAAAGTGAAGGAGTGTTCTGATTTCTCTGCATCCTCACTAGCACTTGTAGTTTTCTGTTTTTTTTTAATAATGGCCCCTCTGTAAAGAATGAAATAATATCTCGTTGTAGTTTTGATCTTCATTTTCCTAATAGATAGTGATGTTAAGCATCTTTTCATGTGCTTTTTGGCCATATATATATATTCTTTGTAAAAATATCTGTTCAAGTATTTTGCCAATTTTTAAATTCAGTTGCTTGTCTTTATTATTGAGTTTTATGGTCACTTTGTATAACATGGAAATCAAACCCTTACCAAATATGTGGTTTCCAAAAATTTTCTCCCATTGAGTAGGCTGCCTTTTCACCTTCATGACAAAGTCTTTGACAAAAGTATTTTCTTCTCTAATCTTTCTTATTTCTTTCCCTCTGCTTTCTTAGAGATTAGTTTGCTGTTCTTTCCCTAGTTTCTCCAGGTGTGCAGTTAGGTCTTCCATTTTAACTCTTCTTTTTTAATGGAAGTATTAAGGGCTATAAATTTCCCTCTCAGCACAGCTTTCACTGTATCCTGTAGATTTGGTATGTTGTGTTCACATTTGCATTCATCTCCAGATATTTACTGATTTCTCTTGTTATTTCTTCTTTGACCCACTGATTACTTGAGAGTGTGTTTTTCAATCTCTATATATTTGTGAATTTTCCCTTTTTCCCTCTGTTATTGATTTCCAGCTTCATTTGATTATGATCAGAGAAGGTACTTGGTATAATTTCAATCTTTTTAAATGTATTCAGACCTGTCTTGTGACCCAGCATATGGTCTATCCTGGATAAGGATCCATGAACACTTGAGAAAAATGAATATCCTGCTGTTTTGAGGTATAATGCTCTATAGAGGTCTGCTAAGTCTAGTTCATTTATCATATTATTCAAGCTCTCTGTTTCCTCATTTATCCTCTGTCCAAATGTTCAATCCAATGGTGATAGTGATATATTGAAGTCTCCAAATATTATAATAGAGATGCTGTAATGGTTTCAGAGTTTTACTTAATTGTGAATTCCAAAAATATAAATTGGATTATTCTTGTAAACTAATCTGTTCATCTGGGCATGATTAAGTTATGATAAGGGCATTAACTGGGCCCCGCCCCTCGGTGGGTGTGGTCTCAAGTATAAAGGCCAGGCAGCAGATCTGAGTTGCAGAGATTGAGAGAAGCAGATTTGAGAAGCAGTTCTGATGTTGGAGTGAGCCAATCTCCAGATAGTCTACAGCTGGCCTTGTGGAGAGATGCAACACAGAGAGTCTCATGGTCTACAGCTGAACTTGTGGTGGAAGCAGAAGCTAAGCCCGGAGAGAAATGCAGCCCCGGGAACAGAGGAACCCAAAGGCCTGAGCCCTTGCAGACGTCGGCAGCCATCTTGCTCCAACACGTGGACTTTGGTGAGGGAAGAACTTTATGCTTTGTGGCCTGGTAACTAATCTTCTACCCCAAATAAATACCCTTTATAAAGACCGACCAGTCTTTGGTATATTCAAAAGGCACACCTGTGGCTAACCGAAACAGATGCCTACATACAGTGCTGACACCTCTGCCGTAGTTTATAGTCTGAGAAACAAAGAAATTTTTAATTAGGCTTTTCCCTCAAAGAGTAAACAAAAGAAAACTGAAAACTTAAAGTTGTACAATGGGTTTTTGAATTTTGATAAGTAAAAGTGGAGTACTTCCACTAAAATTCATCACTTTGTAATTAGAGTAGCGTCTATGTACCCGATATATGTTGGCTTCACCATGGCTGACTATAAAATGAGGGAGAATTTTTAAAATGTAATAACATATGTAAGTGGTAAAGATATCAAAACACATATGAATAAATAGAAAATTCATAAAAGTTATTTCCTTTTAGGAGGGAGGGTAATTACACTGAAGGGGAGAATATGTGTCACTGTAACTTCATAAAATATTTATTTTCATTGTGTTAATACTGATTTTTAATTAAAATAATACATGTGTATAATTTTTTAAAATCAAAACTGCTAGATGAAATAAAGAATAGCCTCTCTCATTGAGACCCCACTGCACTTAGGCTTAATTGATGGTCTTTAGTTTCCTTCTTTCATCACCTTCTTTATGTATTTCTTACACACTATGCGGTAGTTTGAAGCTGTATGTACCCCCAGAAAAACATGTTCTTAAATTTAATCCATTTCTGTAGGTGTAAACTCATTGTAGGTAGGACCTTTTGATGAGGCTACTCCAGTTAAGGTGTGATCCACCTCATTCAGGATGGGTTTTAATCCTCTGACTGGAGTCCTTTATAAATGGAATGAATATAGAGAGAGAAAAAGAAAGCTATAGAAGCAAGATGCTGAAATCAACAAAACCTGGAAGAGGAGAAAGACTCCAGCAGATGTTGCCTTGTGCCTTGGCAGAGGAGCCAAGGATTGTAGGCAGCTGTTAGGAAGAAAGCATCTTCTTGATGATGCCTTAATTTAGGACATTTTCCTGGACTCTAACCATAAGTGAATAAATTTCCATTGTTTAAGCTGAATGCATATGTATTAGTCAGCCAAAGTGTTGCTGATGCAAAGTACCAGAACTCTGTTGGCTTTTATAATAGGTATTTTTAGGGGTAGACGCTTACAGTTACAAGTCCCTAAAGAGTCCAACTCAAGGTACCATAAGAGGTACTTTCTCACCCAAAGTCATTGGTCAAGTGTTGGAGCAAGATGATGGGTAATGTCTGCAAAGGTTCAACATTCCTTCTTCCTCTTAAGGCTCCATGGACCCAGCTTCTTCCAATCTTAGCTGTAGGCTGGTATAAGGCTCATTTCTCTCCCCAGGGTTCATTTCTTTCCAGGCTCAGCTGCTCAGTTCTCATCACAAGGTCAGCTATACACTATCAGCATCATCTGTCTTCCCAGGGCCTCTGCCATGTCTAATGAGCTGTCTCTCTTCCTCTGTGTTCTTCTTCTCTGTGTGTTTATTTCCATGTGAGCATCTGTTTTATCCCCAAGGGGAATGGGACTCTACACTGATTCACACTTTAATGTTGTGGTTGGATCAGAGCCCTAGCCTTAACATAATTTAATCAGATGTCTCAGCTGAATCTAATACAATCAAAGGGTTATCACACCAGAAAAACCAACCAGTTTACAAACATAATTTATATTTCTTTTTGGCATTCATAAATAATATCAAACTGCTATAGCATCACATGGTATTCCTAGTTTTAAGGATCCTAGGAAACTAAAACACACTGCCAGCATATTACACTGTAAGTACTTGTTTGTCCTGATTTTACTGAGATGCTGCAATTTTCCATTAACCAGATCTGTTGGGCAGGGAGGACTAAGAGACTCCCTAGTGAACATGTCTAGGTTTCAGACATTGTTCTCCTTGCTCCTATTTGCTTAAAAGTAACCAATTTTACCCTTATTATTAAGTTCAATCATTCCTCCAGTAGCAGGATTCCAAAATATCTATGGTTAGTACTGGCTTTTCATTTATTACAACCAGAAACATGTTCCTTGGTGAAGCTTTTCTCCCACACACATATCTCTGAAGTTATGGGAAAGGAAAGCAAAATTTCCTTCAGTGGATGTGAAATGCAGAGTAATTAACTCCTTACCCCCAAATATGTCCATGTTCTAATCGATGGAAAAGATGAAAGATATTAGGTAAGATGTTGCTTTATATGACAAAAGGATACTGCGGTTTCTAATGAAATTGAGGATGTTAATCAGCTGGCCTTAAAACAGAGTCTATCCATGATTATCTAGGTAGGCCAATGTAATCACATGTGCCCTAAAAGTGGAAGAGGGAGGCTGAACAGAGTCAGTCAGAAGGAGTTGTGACTAGGAAGAAAAGCACAGAGACATTCAATGTTGATTGCTTTGAACATGGCAGAAGCCGGCCTTGAGCCAAGGAATGTGGGTTACCTCTAGAAGCCGGAAAAGGTAAGGAAACTGAGCCTCAAGAAAGGAGTATAGCCCTGCCAGTGCCTTGATTCTGGCTCAGTGAAACCCACTTTGGATATCTGACCTCCAAAGCTGTAAAATAATTTTTTCATTTTTTTAAGCCACTGAGTTCATCGTAATTTGTTATAGCAGCTAGGAAAACTGGTACAGTAGTTTATTTAATGTAATAGTGAAAGAGTCCACTCCTACCTCCACCCCTTAGAAACTGGAACCATGCTTTATGTCTCTGGGGGAGACAACATCATATTTTTTGAAGGCATGGTCCTCATTCTTTGGGATAGCAAAAAGAACTAGTAGGGTGTTATCGCTCAACTTGGTTATAACAAAGCCTTCAATGGGCCGTTCTATTGTGCTTTCAACCTAATTCTTTCTGGATAATGGGCATATGACAATAGAAGTGAATTCCAAGGGCTTGAGCCTATAGTTATACATGTCTTGCTAAAACACATGTCTCCTAGTCAGGGGCAATGTTGTATAAATATTGTATAAGGCATTCTGTAAAATCATGAATGGTGGTACAGACAGAGCACTGCAGGCAGGAAAGGTAAATCAGGGTCAGAACATATGTTTCTATCTGTGAGGATAATTACTCCATCTCCCAGATGGAAGGGATCAAAAGTAATCAACCTCTACCAGGTGGCTTTCTGTACCTCTCAGGAATGAGCCTATGCCAGGACCTGATTGAAATATGGCAGGATGATAATTCAGCAGTGGTGGTAGCCAGGTAAGTTTGGTGAGGGGAACTCCAGAGGTGAGATAATCTAGAGATGCAAATGAAAATACCCTGTACAAAAACTTTAGGAAATGCTTGAAGTCTGCCAGTATGCTTCCTTCCCAGATAAGATCTTTTCTTTTCCTGTGTCTCCAAAATGTCTACAGATCTACATTTAAGCACTTGTTATACATTTCAATGTTTTCTTTTTTTACTATGTCTCCAGTCTCTATTGCCATCTCTTTGAGGACTGGGACTGAGTCATCCAATTCAGTGACATCTATGGTTGGATATCATTTTGATGCCTAATTCATGTATGTTGAATGAATAAATGGATGATGAATAGATGACTGAATGATGGACCTGCTATCTTGATCACAGAATCCATGGAATATTTAGCATCTAAATATAGAGGACCCTAAGAGACTCTAAGTCACATATTGTAGAGAAGTTCAGTAGGATGAGTAATTCATGACAAACTTAGCTTTGGGAATCTAAGAACTAGAGTAAAAGCTCCAAAAATTATTTAATCCCACTAGAAACTCCAATCTGTTGACCCCATCTTCTCTCAATTCACTACTCCCCTCATGTCCTCATTTTCTTCCTTACCCTAGATTCCATAGTCCACATAACCATCATTTTCTCATACTCTTAAACATTTGACCCTCTTTTCTTTTATCCTACACCGTAGGCAGAACCATACCCTAGTTAAATCCAAATCTGTGCCCTCTCCAGAACCCAATGCAAGGAGTTGAACTCCTGTGGAGAACAAGGCACAACCATGCTGGCTGAGCTAACACAATCTTAACATGCTAAGAAATACAAGGTGGGTTCATGTTGTTTGGGAAGAAAATTCAAAAAGGGTGACAGATTATGGGGAAGAACTGGAGTCAAGAGTTCATATGGATCAAATGTTTAATAATACTCAAGTCACTACCTCCTGTAACACCAAAATATAAGGCATGCAAGCTATCTTAGGAATCATCTTGGTTTGGTATGTTTTTTTTTTTTAGGAAAAAAAATATTTTAATTAACATCAAATCTATGAACAGGTGCTGGATCTCATCAAT
>PVKH010007473.1:0-14445 GCA_004027955.1 Chaetophractus vellerosus | reverse complement strand
TTGAGCCCTTCCAACTTTGTTCTTCTTTGAATCTGAGTTGTTCTCCTGTTCCCCAAAAAGGAAATATCAATCTGGGGAGTCACAGTGCCTCTAGAGATAAGGTATTCAGTTTGGAAAAAAGCCAATGGCAACCTGCTTTTCAAAGGGGATATACCTGGTATTCATGACAGGGAGGTATGAGTCCAAAACTTAAAGGGACACCTCTTGTTCAAAGCTGCCTCCCTGTGCTAGAGGCTCCAATTAGCAAAATCATCCATCATAAAGACGTAGTTCATTGGGATAATTAAGTTTGTGGGACCTCAGTGGTATAGCACTTCTCTATATACAACTTTTCCTGATAGGGAGAAGGCCATCATTCATAGTACATCAAAGCCAATTATATATTGAGCACATGAAGCCACAACAATAGAATACTGATTGGCCCACAGGGCCCCATCTTATATTATTGTCTCTAGTTTGCTGCAAACTTACCTTAAACCAATTAGCTGAATTAAGGTGGCTCTTACCACCAAAAGATGTGGTAGAATGATGACTTTTGTGCCTGCATATGAAAGAGCCATAAAATTTGAGTGCCTCTCCTCTGAGTTTTCCTACAAGCAGTCCCACCTGGGAGCAGGGAGACCTTGGCCTCGCCAAACAATTTGCTCTTTAAGTCAGCTAAGTTAGGGGTAGATAGGGAGGAAAGGATCAGGAACAGAGAGAGATAGAGAGACAGAGACAGAGACAGAGAAGTTCCATGCCAGTAAGCAAGAGGAATTGGTTTTGGGCTTTAAGTATTCAACAGCTGCTCATGGCTCAACACAGTGCACTTTGAATGTGTTTGATGTACCCAAACCCCTATATGAGGCTGCAAAATAATCCTTACTTAACACCAGCTATTACAGCCTCCAGAATGTCTTGACTCTGCAGTCAAATCTACATTGCTTTCTAGCTCATACCCCTAGGTTAGTGCACTTTGGCTGACTTAGACTTAACATGTAGAGTGAAGAGCATTTTTTCTTTTTTGTTACTGTTTGTTAGTTTGTTTTTAAGGATTTCAAATTAGTCTGGGGCATTTGCTAAATTACTGTCATGATAACATCTCTTAAGTATTCTTCATTGTTTAAAATAAAGAGTAAGAAAGTTTGCCAAGTTGAAATTCTTGGAATTTATCTAATTATTTTGGATCACTTTCTCATTCTCTAGTGTCAGTGTAACATCCATGAACAGATGAATAGATAAACATTCTGTAGTATGTCACGAAATGAAATACTACCTATCAATTAAAAGGAATAAACATTTGATACAAGCTACAAGCTGTATGAACCTGTGCTGAGTAAAAGTAAGACTAAAAGACTGTATACTTTATGGTTGTATTTAAATAAAATTCTAGAAATACAAACTAACCTACAGAGACAGAAAGTAGATTAGTGGTTGCCTGGAGACTGGAAAGAGGGAAAGTTGGGAGAGATTACAAAGAATCATGAGGAAACTTTTGGGGTTGGTGATGTTTTCATTATCTGATTGTGGTGGGTTGTTTCACAAATGTATTCATATGTCAAAACTTACCAAATTATATGCTTTAAATATGTACAATTTGTTACACGTCAATTATACCTCAATAGAGCTGGTTTTTGAAAAGCCACTCTGATGGTAATAAAAGAAAATTACATGGTGAAGAGAAGAGAATTTATAAATAGCCTGATAAGTAGTTGAAAAAATGACATGTGCACACATATTGTAACAGCAACTATTCTGATAAATTTAGCGAAAGAAAAGAGCTACTTCTTGCCATGGTTAACCTATCAGAGTAATGAAATATATAATATCAATCCAAAGGCTTATGAAAAGCAATAAATTCCGTAATGTGTGATCAAGGACAAAGATCTTCATTCAGCAGGAATTCAGAGCATAGATCCGAGAGTAACCATATCAGGACTTCTGGAAGACCAAACACCTTTTTTTGTAATCTTCATATTATGTATCTATTGTTTAGATATTAAGCAGTAACACATACCTGGTTGCCCTTGGTGCATGGGAACTTATGCTATTGAGTTTATTTACATATTTCATCCTTGTCACCATGACTTATCTATCTGAGACCAATGTACCAGCATTGGTAATGGCCAATGAAAGAAATTGGCTCATATTAACTTGCCAACTCATTATTTCTCCTTTTTAAAAAACACATTTTCTGTTTAATGTCTTCTACGTTGATTTTTGGCATGCAAAAGAAAGACCTTCACAATTCACATGCTCTCCCACAACTCTGTGCATATGCTTCATCTACAGAACTTCTTACCATGTATCTTCTTTCATCCCTTCAGGAACATGATGACAGGGTGCAGCCACTCAACACTGCCCAGGAATCCTTATATATTCTAACCTTAGTTCATTTCTTTTATCTTTCCAATCAAAATGACTCATCCTTGGGAAGGTTTTCTCACTGCTATATTCTGAGCCACCTCTGAGTGGGACCGTAATATGTTATTAGTCTACTTTCAATCTGCATCTAAATAGCAAAGCAACATCTCTGAATTAAGCCTTTCTGTTTTCTGCCTCCATCAGTTAGTAATAACCTTCACCCCCCAATACACAATACCATATAACCATAATTGTAAGCTCGTGAAACACTGCTTTTGTTGAACTTTAAAATATTTATCCTTTATCTTGTTTGGGAATGTCCCAACATGTCCCCTACTACTGGATTCACTGAAACTTCATCGATGAGATGGGCTCTGAAATTTTACAAGATGTACCACTCAATCCTCTTGGATACTTGTGCCTTACCAAGAACTTCAATGTACTTGTCACTTCTTGCTCCAATGGTTCAAATAACATAATCAACAGAGTGAAATAATGTGATATTGTTCAGAATGTACAGATGTTATAGGTCCCTTTGTATTAAATTACAGCAGTGGACAGGTGGTTTAACACAGCACTTGGACAAGAATTATGTTATCAATAAGAGCTACTCTTGTTCCAGTTTTTCTTGCAGATGTTACTAGGCTGAAACAAAGGTATCATATCTAGCTATAGTTGGTTGAGTTTTCAATAGTCTGCTCCTATTGAATAGGATTCATCTGGCTTTCATAATGGTTAGATTTGTGAATTAATGGGGATCAGTAGCTTTGCATCCTTTAAATCTTTAAAGGATAGCACTGATTTCTACCATTTCCCTTTGGATGTAACATTGCTTTTGACATACTACCCTGGCAGGGCCAGGGGTCATTTACAACAGCTTTTATTATTCCAACTTCCCAACTATAATAGTTCCAACCTCACAGGCAATGTTAGGGTTTGCAAACAACTGAGTGTGTCTATGTAGTTATCTTTGGAGAGATCAGGGAGATAAATCCTGAATGGCCCTTAGATCCAAAAGTCCCACTATGAGCTGGAGCTGGGGCAGGACTCTGATTGTAACATTCACATTCAGAAGGGGGATCTCATGATCCTTTGCATTTCCAAGTACCATACCACATTGGATCTGTTTCTAAAAGCTCCTATAATGTCTTGGTTTTCCCATTTGCTCAGTGTACATTTAGCAGAATAAATGACCACATGCCTCATTAGAAATGAACTTTGATAATCATTACCATATAAAATTAATGTGGTGTTTCAGAGTCCTTCCCCTTGGAGAATTGGCCTATCCTTCAGTCAGTGGGTTCTGGTACTTAAAACTGGCACCTGTCTGGAAACTATGCAGGAAATTGACTTTTGATTGTGTTGACTACCCTTGGCATCCTAATCACCCATACTTCATTTACTTTGATAAAGTGAGAAAAACTCTTACAAGCTGCCTACATTGCTCCTCGAGATTCTGTGTTCTATTACAAATCTCCATGGCTTCCTGACTGCCAGGGTCCTGAATTCTACCCTAATTTTACAATTCATTTCAGTAATCACACCTGTCATGTTTTTTGAGTTATGTATTGCCATTTGAGCTATGTTATTCTGGGATCTTATCATCCCCACTGTTCTCAAGTAGCTACCATCAGCTCTGTTCTATATAGGGGAGCCACCCCCGATCTTTTCAGTGATTCTGATGACCTTCTCATAGTGCTTTCCATATTACATTGGTAAGTGGAAGGACCTGTAGAATCTGTTAGGGAAAATAGTCAGCTATCCAGTATTACATAGTACATTCACTTTAATTTTCTCACTTTTTTGAGCTGACTTCTTCTGCCATCTGCCATGGCAGTTCTGATATTTCTACTCCATTTTGTATGGGTCATCATTTTTCCAAGCCTCCAGAAGCCATCCTAACATGATGTTAATTCAGACTTCTGGAGTCTTTGTCAGAGTATTAAATCTTTTATCAGGAAGAGTGTTCCCATATAAATAAACTCTTTTTTCCAATTTTAGATTCAACTCTTCTTGCTCTAGATTCCTTAGGACTTTGTACATGAATATGTACCTGGTTCCTAATATTAGGTCCTACAGCATCTTCAGAATATAATCCCTTCTTCCCTTAGTTTTCCACTTCCTAAGATGGTTTATATTGAGGCTTACCTTTAAAGTTTTGTACAGTGAGCATGAGGTAGGTGGGGATGCATCCTGAGGGACCATGAGCTGTCTTACAAAGCACAGGTCACTGCATAGTCTTCAAGTAAAGGAAAATAAGTCTTTAACAAGAAGGTTTGGTCCATAGTTTTAGATCCAAAGGGTTAAAAATTCTGGAGATTCAGGATTTTTTACCCAGATATTCCCATCCAATGCCTGTTTGTGGCTTTCCTTCCCATTCAGGATCTTGGTATAACATTTTGGATTGAGAATTTAAATGTTCTCCATTTCTGCTATCCTTCTAATTAAATCCTAAGCTGACTGTTAGCTTTTTCTGCCCTCCAGCTGTGGGAGATGATTACATTTACGTGTTGTGCTACTTTAAATTAGTGATTAATCATTCTCATCCCTTCATTGTCTTTTTCACCCCAATGTATCAATGTCCCTAAGCAATAGCTATCCCATTCTATAGTCCTTGAAATTACTATTTCTCCTGAATTTCTCAAATGGCTGAGATATCTCATCAATCAGTGCTTTTCTAATTTTTTTTCCTAATAGATTCCCATCCTGGTTTATCACCAGAGAAATTTTAGTGACTGCAGGGTCTCTCAATACTCTATCAGTACAAGTACCCAAGTACCAGTGATGGGGTCTTCTTTGCCACCTGCTTGGCAGGAACTTCAGTTTCAAAAATTTCGTTTTAGTGTCTGCTGTTTTGGACCATAATTTTCATCTACTGATTGATCGTGTTCCCTGTTAAACAGAATCTGTGATAGTTATTTGAATAAAAGCTGTTTATTGAGGTGAGTCCTCTGAAAAAAACACATTCCAAGAGTGAGAGAAGCATGATTGGGCAAAGAGATGTGGCATGGCTTTTCAGATGGGGTCACCAGAGTTAGCAAATAAAAATACACAATTTCTTAGTTTAATTTTAATTTCAGATAAATAATGAAGTATGAGTATGTATTTTAGTATTTTAGTAAAATACATCTCAAATACTGCAAGGGACACACTTATGCTAAAGATGTATTCATTCTTTACCTGGAATTTAAATTTAACTGAACACCTCTTATTTTATCTGACAACCCTACCTTAAGAGTAGTCAGGAATTGAGACCATGGGCTCCCAATTTGAACAGCCTTTGGATGCAGTCTTCCCTATGGTCAGGGGGAGAACATCTGTGAGGCAGCATCTTTCAGCTAAGGTACATAACAGCAATTATTGGAGGTAAGATTAACTGCAATCACAATTGTCAGCAGAAGGAATGAATGAGTGTCTCACTTCTGGACAGTGTGTGTGTTTGAGAGAGAGAGAGAGAGAGAGAGAGAGAGACAGCGAGAAGAAGGGACAAGATATGTGTCATCAATATCTCAGCATTTTGAAGCTTACAGTAATATTATAGGGTCTAGCAAAAACAATCAGGCAAGAGCTCAGGCTACATTCAGGACCCTTAGCCTCCCCAGACCAGCTCAGGTTTCCACATTCCTGAACTTAGAGATTTGTAATTTGAAGATGATCAGTTACCTAGACTTTTCTGGAAGTCAGGCAAACAGGCTCATAGAACAGCCATACAGCACGTGCTATAGCTTCCGTAACTAAAATGATTTTTATATATTCAAAAACATTTATTTTCTCTCTAAAACACTCAGACCTTTCATTTGAAAGACATGCCTTTGATGACCATTGCCTCTTCTGTAATTGTACAAAAGTTTATTTAAGCAGCCAAAATTAAAGATTTTGATTTTATAATCTGCATTATTCCTATATGAAGGTATTGCAAATCGGAAGTCATGATTACTTCTTAAAGGAGGGAAGGAAGTTTTGAGGTAGAATTAACAATATATTTCCTAATGAAAGCATGGTTATTAGTTTACTGGTCATTCGAACTAATTGAAACTTATTAAGAATGAAAATGATGTGGGATATTCTGTGTGATTCTTAAAATAAATGAATAACATCTGTGGTAGAGCAGGATTATGGCTTATTAACTTCCTTTCTCATGGACATACAGGTTTATTAAATAATAATATTGAAGTATATATTAATAACCATATTATTTGAACCTTTTATTATATATATTAAGAATACTAGAAAAAAAGAATGATAAATAGTGGTTCATGGGCAAATCAAATAAGAACTTATTATTAGGAATCAATTCTACTGGCATTTGAAATGAAACAAAGGAGTTGGAGTTTCTTTCCCCTGAACTTCATTTTCTGTGAAACACTATTATCAGAATTAATGAGAAATCTTCCCTGGTCAGTAGTTCTCAATCAGGGGCATTGCCCCATGCTCAGGAGATATTTGGTAATGTCCAAAGACCTTTTTGATTGTCATGACTAGGAGAGTGCTACTGGTATCTAGTGGGTAGAAGTTAAGGCAACTGCTAAAGATCTTACAAAATGAAGGACAGTCCCCTAAAACAAATGATTCTCACCATAAATGTCAATAATGCTAAGAATGAGAAGCCATACTCTATGTTCATCCAAAAATAAAAACCAAATGCTCATCATCTGCTAAACATATTTATAGCTGTAATCCAATCATTAGTCCAGCTTTTTGGGCAGGGTGTTGGTTTGGAGCTATATGTACTCCAGAAAAGCATGTTCTTAAACTGAAACCATTTCTGTGGATGTGAGCCCATTCTAAGTAGGACATTTTTTTCTTTCTTTCTTTTTATTTTTTCTTTTTTATGACCCTTCTGTGATCCAAAACCTCCCCCAAAACAGTGCCAAAAAATATACAAAAATAATGAAAAAATTAAAGTAATAACAAATAAAATACAAAAATAAATAATAAAAATAATTTTAAATAAAGGTAAAAATAAAGAAAATTAAAAATAAAGTACAATAAAAAATTTTTAACGTTACTTTCATCACCATAAAATCTGTTATCTTTTATATAGAGTGACAATTTCTTTTCTGTATGTTCTCCCAGTGTCTTATTTTTTTCCTCTTTATCTTCAAAGAAGCTTTAGGTTACAGGAAAGTCACATAGAAAATATAGAGGATTCTCATATACCCAACCCCTTGTATTAGTCAGCCAAAGAGGTGCCTATATAAAGTACCTGATATCTGTTGGGCTTTTTATTTTTAAAAAAATAGCATATTTATATGGGGTAAAAGCTTACAGTTACAAGGCCCTAAAGAGTTCAACTCAAGGTACCATAAGAGGTATTTTCTCACTAAAGTCTGTTGCCACCTGTTTAAGCAAGATGGTTGCCTATCTCAGTGAGGGTTCAGCCTCTTCTTCTTAAGGCTCTGTGGGCCCAGCTTCTTCTGGATCTCAGCGGTAGGGTGTAAGGCTCGTTTCCTTCTGGGCCTTCTTAGCTGCTCAGGGTTCTGGTCTCTTCAGCTGCAAATTATCAGGCAATTTACTCAGCTCTCCGTGGGGCTTTAGTTGTTTGAGCCTTCTCCTTTCTGTCACATGGCAGGACCAAAATGACCAAGTTCTCTCCTCTTCCTTATCTGTAGCTTCTTCTTCTGTGTTTGTCCATTTATATAGCCCAACAAAGGGATGGGGACTCAACCCTGAGTTACACTCTACTGATATGTTAGAATTAAAGCCTTAATCTTGATTTAATGAAGTAAACATAAAACCTTTGAATTTAATACAATCAAAGTTTATCATACCAAGATGACCTGACCAATTTATAAACAAAATCCATCCTTTTTGGCATTCACAAATAATATTGAACTTTTACACTCCACTAACTAGAACTTTTTGATGAGGTTACTTCAGTTAAGGTGTGTCCCACCCCAATTTGGATGGGTTTTAATATTATTACTAAAATCTTTTATAAATGGATTGAAATTCAAACAAATAGGAGAGAAAGCCATGGAAAGCAAGAAGCTGAAATTCAGTGGAACCCAGAAAAGAATGGAGAGGCTGGGGAAGCTGCCATATGCATTGCTATGTGATCACTGGCAGCCAGCCCCGGAAACCATCTTTAGGAAGAAAGTATCACCTTGATCTTACTTTGATTTGTATTTTCCCTTAGCCACAAAACTGTGAGCTAATAAATCCCCATTGTTTAAGCTTGATATGCATGATATTTGCCTGAATATCCAAGGAACCTAAAATAAACACCAATCATTTGAGAAATATTTGTTGAGCATCTACTGCATATTAAGTGTAATGCTACTTGTTGAGAATTCAATAGAATACAGACAATTATGCACATCCTATATCCATTGTGTTCTCTTGGCTTTCATAGTCCTACTGCTCTCTTGCTTAGTATTCTGGGACTGTCTCACCACCTAATAAATACAAAGAAGCCATTCCGGACTACTGAGCATTGTTAGTTCGAAAAGGAACATATAATAAAAAACACATTTCAAGCAACATTATAGCTAGAAGTCTATATTTCATGTTCCATAAATTGATAAAAAATAAGCAGAATTTAAAATACATTTATATTTAAAAAAGAAGAGTATCATCCTGTTTTGAGCATTTATAATTCTGACCAAAAGTAGATATGCTTAACTTCATATGTAGTACATACCCAGTAAATATTTGAGTAGTAACTAAATAGAATATGAAGGTTATAATATATGTAAATATCACATATGATTTTATCTTTTATTAAAAGCTTACCAAAGTTTTTTAAGGTAACTATGAATTTATTTATTTAAATTATATAATTATAAGTAGAAGAATTGATCCCTCCTTTTCTCATGTCATAACTAGAAAATATATATTATAATTAAATCTGCAAAATTAAAACAATTCTCAGAAGATGGAGCATTGATTTTATAATTTATCTCTTGCATTCTGAATGGAAAAGGGAAAAGAAGTTTAGCTATTCAGTGCTTTCCAACATTGCTTTGAGGGGAAAGCATTCTGTGAAATGAAGAATATATGGATTCAAAATATGTCAGTCTACCACAGTTCAGGATTTATTGAGGACTATAAAAACTCTGGATAAAATTGTGTTTTTGTGATCTCTTTTACAACCAATGTCCTAATAATAAGTGCTGAATTATCATGAAGAAACCCAAGGTCCTTTGTGATCCTCCCTGCCCCAAATTATCCCTGCATATCAAAAATAAACATAGTACATCAAATTGAATAATATCTTAAAGGGAATGGATATTCTTTATTTCCTATGGTCCATTTATCAACTACAGAATTTCCAAGGGCTTGCATATGTTCATATATTCTGGACAATTCATAAAATTTGACTGATAATTCTTGTGAAAATAATCAATGGCTAGTGATTTCCCTTATTATAGTTTCTAATATTTCTACTTGATGTTCAGTAACATGTCAATGACTTAAAAAACCTAAGAAGGGAATATAATCTAACAGTGATCATAGACAAAGATCTTCATTTAGAAAGAATTCAGATTCTTCCAGGGGACATAAATCAATGTACACAACTTACTCTTGTGGCATTATTCAAATATGTCATATATTTGGATGAGTCAAGAAAAATTTTCTACTAAATGGTTCACCTACAAAAAAAAAATTCTCACATAATTTTGACCTGAATAAAAGTTCTAATTTCTCAACATTATCCTGACTATCAGAAGAATGGCTTCATTCAAAATTTATAAGATTTCCTTTAAGCCATATCTCTACATAGCCTCTGGGAAATGGACAATGACCACGGTAAATTGTAAAGTACCTATTGAAATATATTTGGATGGTAATAACATTAGCTCTTTTTCCTAACACATTTAAAAACTTGGAGACAAAAAAATGTCCGACAAAAAAAGTGGGAGAAGGAGGATAGAAAGCAATAATATCAGAAAATCGGGACATAAATTTTTCTTTGTGTTAATTTTCAAACAGCTGATAATGAAACACTGAGAAAGATCAATGAACCACATCGCACAAATGTTCAGTGAAAGCTAGGGTAATAACAGTGAAAATTCATGTAAGGAAGTTAATTTATGTAATGCATCAGAGATCTTATAATGCCAAAATCTTATGAGGATTTAAATAATGAATGATTAAGTACTAAGAAATTGATGCATTTGTCTATTAATACAAATGGTATTATCAAAAGAGAGTGTTTTGTATCCAAATCAACACATCAGGAAAATGTTGTAGGCACTGTTTTATAAGAGAAAAAAAAAAACTCTTTTTCAATCTTATCCAGGAAGTTCAGAAAACACCAAGCAGGATAACCACCAAAACCAAACCAAACCAAAACAAAACAAAATGCCTAGGCATATTATAGTCAAACTGAAGAAACAAAGGACAGAAAATTATGAAAGAAATTGGAAGGTGAAGCTATACACTTCAGTGCTTGAGAAACAGGTTTAATAATTACAGCAGATTTATCATTAGGAACCATGCATACAAGAAGAGAATAAAATCACCAGATTATTATTCTATATCCAGGGAAATTATCTGTCAAAGTCAAGGAGAAATAAACCATAGAGAGAAGAGTTTCACACCTTTGAGCCAGACAGTTGTCTCTATCACGTTTTTAATATTTTCATTAATTCTATTCTTCAATTTACATATCATCTTTTACATATGAATCTTTGAATGACTGAAAATCAGGAAATATAATACATCAGTTTCAAATCTATCTAAAAGTGAACTGTTTGAGGTTAAAGAAGGATATATATAGGGTATGTAAAATCCTTTATAATTTCATGTTATTTATGAAAATAAAATAATTTTGATAATCACAGACATAGGCAATAGTTTATAAATCTTGACCAAAAATGGTGACATGAATTACATACTTTAAAATTCTCTCAGTTTGGCTCCCATATAGTTTTTAGAAACAAACAAAAGAAATTGTATGATGGTTAGGCTAATATGTTAACTCAACCAGGTAATTGTGCCCGATTGTTTGGTCAAGCAAGCACTGGGCTAATTGTATAAGAACATTTATGGGCTTTAGTCATCAGTGAGTTTACTACATAGATGTCTGATTACCAATATGATCAACTAGGGAGATTGCCATCAGCAATGAGTGATATTTTATCTAATCAGTTGAATGCCTTAAAAAGGGAAGTGATTTCAGCATTCAGAGAGAATTTCCCAGCTCATCTTTGGACAGCCAACATCTCCCAGAAACTCATCAAGGACCTTCATTGGACTTTCTCTGGAGCCCCTGGTTTGCAGCTTGCCTGCGGAACCTGGACTTGTGCATCCCCACGGTCATGTGAGAGGATCTTATAAAATCTCATACTATTTAGAGATATCTCCTATTGATTCTGTTTCCCTAGAGAACCCTGATTAATACAAATTGTGTATCATTTTTGTGTATTTTTCTAAGCAAAGAAAGAAGCATTTGGGCCTCCCAATCTAAAACATAAACAATAAACAAACAAAATTACATATCTTCAAAATTAAGAACCTATAGCTAGTTACATTTTCATCAGTTATTATTCAGAAAGCATTCATATGAGCAATCAACATTTAGCTTTTTACTGCTAAGTGTTATTCTAAATTGATCTTAATATGGGAACTATGTAAATTATGAGTTATTGTTATTGAAAGTGTTCATATTTTTAAGATTCAATTCATTATAAATAAACAAAAACTCATTCTTTACAGAGTTTTGCTTTGAGTTGTCCATGCATCATGTATGATAGTTTCTTAATTTTGAAAGCATATACTTGATTTACAATTTTGTCAGTCCTTTTTTATGAGTATAATAAAGATAAAATACTATAGGTTACGTTATCAATGTGATAAAGATATTAACTAAGTTTATGAAATTAAATTTTGTGTTAATATGTGTGAAAAGGACTTTTAGGAACAGAGAATAATGAGTGTACTGTTTGAAGAAAAAATATACATATATTGTGATTAGAAAGTAGCAGGCAAATTATTGTTAGCAAAAAATGCTGAACAAAAGGCTATAATTACAAGTATTGATTTCAAGAATTTTGAGGTTTCATCCTCATAGCTGTGCACTACTTCAGTATTAAATAACTATTAATTATATACACTAAGCAGACTTTCTTTCCAACAAGTAAGTATAAAAGAATATGTTCCTATTAATCTACATTGTTAATGCATCTTGAACACTTTCAATCTCTTACCTAAATGTATTCAAATATATAATGACTGAGGAATAAAAATTGTTCCTGGTTGAATAGAAAAATCTTTCCTATTATCAAATTCCAGGAAATAAATAATGGTCAAATGTTAAATACAAGAAGAACTTAATGTCTAAAGGTACTAGAAGCAAAAAACAACAGTAGGGTGCTGGGCACTATTTTAAGTAGTTTACAAATAATATTTAATACAACAATGCTTAAGGTTTGATCCCATTGATATCTTATTTTTGCAAAATATCTATGTATCTTGTCCAAGTTTACCCAAGGTGAAGGGTTGTACCCCCAAAAAGCATATTCTTAAACCTAATCCATTCCCATGGGTGTGAACCCATTTTAAGTGGGACTTTCAGATGAGGATATTCCAGTTAAGGTATATCCCACCTCCATCAGGTTGGGTTTTAATCCTATTTACTGGAGTCCTTTATAAACAGTAGGAAATTCAGACACACAGAGAGAAAGCCATAGACAGATCAGCCAGAAGCTGAAATCAGCAGAAACCAGAAGAGAAGGGAAAGACCAGGAAACTCAGCCATGTGCCTTACTATGTGACAAGCTAAGGACCAAGGGTCACAGGCAGCCAGCACCAGAAGCCATAGTCTTTGGGAAGAAAGAATTGCTTTGATAATGCCTTGATTTGGACATTTTCCTGGTCTCAAAACCATAAGCTAATAAATTAACATTGTTTAAGGCAAACTATTTTACGGTATTTGCTTTAGCAACCTAAGAAACTAAAAGCCCCTAGCTAGCAGGTGGTGGATTTTGCCTTTGAATCCAGGCAATGGCTCTTGAGTTTAGTTATTGCTTAATATCTACACTGCCTTTCAGAAGGAATTATGCTTTATTCTCTCTCAAAAGAAATTAAAGTCCAAAATCAAACCATATTGCCCCTTTGAGATAAAGTTCCAATTCTAACATTCTTAAGATAAACCAAATTCCAAGAAAACATCCTCTACAATTTTGTTTTCTGCTCAAGGTGTTGGTGACAAGGGAGGGGTTTGTGAATGTATGCATTTCTTTAACAGATGAATTGGTCAAATTTCAAGTCTCAAATACACGTCAAATTAAAGAGTCCCCAAATAAGGAAAGAGAAAATCACCATTATGCTCTCCCTATGCCCATAACATTTAGAAAAGTAACCTATCACCCAATCGCCAAGTCTGGTAGCAGGCATCCCAGGTAAAATAATGTTTCTAGAAATAAGTTATAAATATTGCAAAAGGCTGTCACAGAAATTCAAAGTATCTGAGAGGAGAAAGCTTTGTCTCAGGCTTATCAGTATGAAAATCAGTGGATAGACGTTGTCAGAAATATATTACCTCTGAATTAAATTTTATTTTGATAAATTTCTCAACAACATGCTAATTTTGTACTATGTACAATATCTGTGGTTGCCTGCTTTTAAAGTTTAGCAATTTGTCCTGTTAATGAAGTCTGGTTAGCAGAAATAATAATTCAAGGTGCCTTAATTTCATATCTTGCATATTAAAAACTTCTTACTTTCCATTTCCTTTTGAGTGCTGTGTTTTTGGCACCTCATGTTTCATTGACAGTGGACCCCATCTGATAGCCTGGACTCCACACCCTAGTGAGAACCATATTATTATTATTGTTGTTGTTGTTTTGAGGCACAGTGGATATTTCCACTGATATTTGCTAAGGAATTATTTAGACTTTTGAAACCTGTCTCCTCTGGAAGATTTCATCCTTATCCCTAGGTTTGATCAAAGGAGAATTTCCCTCAACCTCCCTAACTGAATTTTCTATTGTTTCTGTTAGAGTACAAATCACCACCCAAACGACTGCCATGTGCCTCTCAAAATTCTGTCATTCTTCCACCTTGAATGTTACAGGGTTGCTTTCAGTTATGTCACTTTTCTCTGCTGTACCTAGTGTCCTTTTTTAAAAGCTCACCTAAATTACATTTACCTTG
>PVKH010007472.1:0-20191 GCA_004027955.1 Chaetophractus vellerosus | reverse complement strand
GTGAGAGGAAACAAGGATCCGTGCCAAAGATTACCAACTGGGTGTTAGCAGGACAATGCATTGTGTTTTTTGTTTTGTTTTGCTTAAAAAAACAACAACAGTGGTTTAGTTGAGGTAAGGGATGTGGTATAGGACGCAAAGGAATGGTCTTCAACTGGTGGTGTGCAGGCCAAGTGGGACACACAGGCCAAACTCATTTTTTTGTTTGTTTATACTAGTCGGTGTTAGTTTTGCAATGCTTACATTTTTAAAAATTACTTACTTTTAAATTTGGGAATTTTTACATCAAATTTTGGATTTTGGATTCCCTGGGAGGAAAATGGGATGATCTGGCAACAGTGGACTGAAGAGAAACAGCTGCCCGCTTCAGATAGCTGTCCCAATCCTGAGAATCTTGCAGACTCTGAGACCTAATGCCAGATGCTATTTGTCACCATGTTTGCACTATTACTTTTCTAATAGTAGAGAGACATTTCTGCCTACCATGTCTCAATCAAAAGTGGCTCAGAAGGCTGAATGATTTTTCTCACAGTGGGCCCTCTTTCCTCATTTACAAGATCTGCCTGGGCCCTGTGGGTATTTGCATTTGTGACACCTGAGCTATGCCCTCCGGCGTGATTGCTTTCCTGGTATATTCAGAACGGCAGCAATCCTGATTCAGGGATACCAGAAAGCCTTGATTGACAAAACTTAAAATACTGATTTCATCTGAGACTGCTCAACATAGAAACAAGAAACACAGTAGGTTAATTAAGATAAAAAATAGTTTTGTGCAATACTTTTGGGATGACCAATTCTTCTGATATCTGTAACCTCATGTAATCCCTGGAATAGGTAGTAATATTCCTGACTTGCAGATGAGGAAACCAAGGCTCTAACTGAGGTTACATCACCAGCAGGATGAAGAGCTAGGCCTGGCAAACAAATTCAATCTGAATCTCACGGGCTAGAGCCAGAGAACTAGTATTATATTAAAGTTCCTCAGTAATTCGAATGTGTAGCCATGGTAGAGAACCACTCTCTTGTATTGCAATTTTCCTCCTGTCACCACCTCCCAGATTAAAGCAGCAAAAATGCAAATGTTGTGGGTCAAGATCTAGGGCAGGCTGGATGGACACAGGTAGATGTGCTGTAATGGAATTTGTCCTGGGCTGGACTCAAGGGATTGGGCTTTTAGTCTTGGCTCTAACCACCGGTGCCTAGGCTGGGTAGGTAGTAAAGGATATCTGATTAGAATTGCTGGTTTCTCAAGTGGGTGCATGCATCAAAATCACCTGGGGGGAGTTTCCAACACTACCAATTTCCCTGGCCCCACCCCTAATCTAGGAATCAGAATCTCTTGGGCAGCACCCAATTTTGCCAACGTTTAAAAAGCTCCTCCCACGACACTGATGTGCATTCCAAGAACCTACAGGAGATGAAAAAGACCCTCCAGCTCTCACAATACATAAGAAATGGAGAGAAAAAAAGTCAATCCATATACCCCATACCTGACAGGTACAATTACAGTAAGGGGGTGTGATTGTATCACATGCTCTTGTAGTTCAAAATCAAGTTCCCATTAGGGAGTTACACTGGATTGGATGTGGAAATTGATCACCATGTCTTATTCATTGTACCCAATGAAGAGAAAGACTTGTCCAATACATAAGCCTCCGGTGCACCTGCAAGCACTTCCATGCTCACCAGCAGAAGAGACTGCAGGGGAAAACTTTTCAGTGGGAACATAAGGCTATATTTAAAGGGAGCATTTTGCGATAAAGAGTTATTCACTGGCCATTTTTGGATAATGTGACTTGTTTTCATCAATGCCTCAAAGAGTCATAGTGTGCTCAATTCTTTGTTATTTCCTGATCTCCAGTACACAGACAAAAGCTGATTCAAGGTAGGTTCTTTTAATATGATAATTAGAGAAGGTGTAGATATACAGAACAATGATGTATAAAATACAGGATTTCCATATACCTCCCTATTGCTAACACCTTACATTGGTATGGTACATTTGTTACAACTAGTACATTTGTTACAATTGAAAGCACATTTTAATAATTTTACTATTAACCATAGCCCATAGTTTAACTTGGGGTTCAGTTTGTATAGTGCAGGTTTATGAATTTTTTAAAAAAATTATTACCATTGAAATCTAGAATATAGGTTGCCAGGGGATGGGGTGGGGATAGGGAATTGGGAATTAAGGCTTGAAATGTACGGAGTTCCTCTCTGGAGTGATGGAAATGCTTTGGTCATGGATGGTAGCAATGGTAGCACAACACTGTGGACATAATTAACAGCACTGAAATACATATATCTGAATGTGGATAAAAGGGGAAATGTTAGGTTACATATATGATCATGGTAGGTTCTTAATGTTCAGTGATGACTAATAAAAAATGAATAAATGACTTGTAAGGTATGAGCTATCTTTAGTAGTAATATTTTGATGATGCTCTTTCATAGTTTGTAACACGTTTCACAACAATGCAAGGTGTTGGTGGTGGGGAGATGTGTGTGAGCCTTGTATGATGATATGAGTGTTTGATTTGTAAATTCACAACTTTTACTATGCACTTATAGTTTATATGTGTTCATGTATGAATGATATACTTCAAAAGATTTTTATTTAAGAAATTACTTGTGCTATTTCCATATTTCTTATAACAACAACAACAAAAAATTGAGCCACGCCATTCTTCTGTTTAAAATTGTTTAATGACTCCCCAGGACCTACAGCATGAGGGTGAAAATGCTTAGTATACCTTAGGAGCATATGCAAGATCTGGTCTGGACAACCTCCTTGATTTCATCTCTCACTGTACCTCCTACGTCAGCCCTTGCCATTAACTGCAGTTCAGAGAACACACCTGGCTACCACAAGCCTCCAAGTCTTTGTTCTGTTTCCCTCCACCTGGAATATCTTTTTCCTGTTTTGTCATCCCAATATCTTTCAAGGTTCAGCTCCATGAAACCTTTCATAATTTATCCAGGCAGACTTAATCATTCCTTGTCCCTCTGAATCATTGGCAGACTTCATTCACGGAGCTTCCATCACTATACTACTTATTAGTGCATCTTTTTTTGTTCCCTAATGATCTGCAAATCTTAGTTTGCTTATGGCTCTGGTATTTACCAAAGGGCCTTCCTGAGTTATTACAATTGCCCATCAAAGACATTGGTCCATCCCATTCCCAACCTGATGCCCCAGACATCAGAAACATACTACAGGGACTTACCCTTTCTCAGACAGGCGGAACTGTCGGGAATTTTTGAATGAGAAGATTGTAGAAACTCTAATCCTATATATAAAGTTATTCAGACATGGAGACCCACTAGGTAATTAGATAATAAGAAAGCTACCCCAAAGGTTAACAGTGACCAAACCATTTAAAACAAAGCCTCATGATGATGATCCAAACCAACACTGATCTTCAATAACAATTTGTAAAACAAAGGAGGAGATTGAAAAAATGCCTGGCTGCCCCACTTCGTCAATGAAATGGTAATTCATTGGTTACTAACTATATCATTTGAATTTTAAGATAAAACTTAAGGCCTAAACTATTTTACTGGATGTGATTTTAATTGCAGGAGGTGGTCTCATTTCCTCTCTCTACTTTCCACCATTCTTTATAAATTCAACAAATATTTACTAGCACGTACTATCTGCCAGATATTATTTTAGTAGGGCTCGAGATTGACAGGGCCTGCTCTCACCTTTTCTTTTCTTTTTTTTTTTTTTTTAACTATCACCTACCTTTTTTAGCGTTTTCCATTATGGTGTTTTAAGAAAATTGTAAACCAGGTTATAACAAGTTTATTTCACCTTAATCTGGAGTCTCAGTTATGTATGCCCAGCTATAGTAGGCAGCTGCTCAGAAAATGAGGAATTTCATACCTTTTCTTCTGAACACCCTTCAAGATGCACAGACATATGTTATGTGAAACTTCAGATCAGTTAAGTGAGGCCCTTAATGGAAAATATATATATTTCATTTTCAAACTGTGATTTTCCTATTCCTTCTTTTATTTCTTACTGGCAAGATGTTCTATCTTTAGCAAGTCTTGGAGCTTCAGTTCCCTTCTGTCTCCCCTGCATCACCACTGATGATGAAGAGACAACAGTACAAGTTCAACTTCACTTCTATTTGCTAAACTGATTCTATGGTCTTAAAGAATATTCTGTGAGCACGTCTTAACCTAGCCATTCTCTTTTTAACTTCCAGAAATGAACTATGACGTCTGAAGCCAACATGGACTTCCTCCCCCAAAAACATGACATTATACAACTCAAGGAAGCATCTCTGGCTTTAGTTTTGCCACTGAAACTTGAAATAATATTACCACCTCACCACGTCTAATGGAATTTAAGAAACGTTATGGTCTACTAGTCATTTACCAAACCATAACATGGGCAAAATGACATTCCAAGTAGTTGAGCATCTAGTGATACTTCAATTTCTACAACCTCCTCTCACACTACTCTCCCAATTTGTCATGTTGCCCTATGCAACTGTTCCTTTTGTGTTCCTCTAAATTTGGGGGACTAAAATATCATGGTCATACCCACCTTGGGATGCTGGCTTGAGCTGTTCTCTGGAAAGCCCTACCATAGTCTCCCGGTATCATCCACGTCTCAGTTCAAATGTCTGTGTTTTTGAGCAGCTTCTCTAAGGGAACTCTCCTCAGGACCAGTTACTATTAGACCACTCTTGATTTATTTCTTTTTCTCTATCTGAAGTTTTGCTTTGTTCCTTTGTTTATGTATATATTTCCTGTCTCCTTGACAGAATGTAAGTTCCATTGAGTGATGTTTTCTTGTCTGTCCTGTCCTCTCTCGCTCATCAAAACCGACGAAAATGCCCAGCGTATAAAATGCATTCAATTCATAACAATTGAAAAATGTATGCTTTTGTTTGAGTTCAAATGCACTTGTAAGGAGGTATTTTCCTCTGCAATGGAATTTAGCTAGTAGTCTAAAATAGTCTCTCAAAAAATATAACCTTTTTTACCCCCAAAATTTCCTTGACCTAAACCTTGACACGAAACACTCAAGCTTCAGCAGAAATGGATGGAGAAATATTTTTTCTTTGTTCTGCCCTCATCAATAAAAAAAAAATTCAGATGGTGAAACAATATGAAGGCATGAACTCAGAGTGGAGAGGTGACATATACACGTCATTTACAGATGGCCAGCGCAAGGTTTCAGATGAGGCAGTGAGTTAAAAGGTCTTGGATATTAATTGGAAAAGGGAAGGAGTAGAAAATTCTTGGGCTCATTTTTCCTACTTTGGTGAAAAATTGAATGAGAAACAAACAAGGAGCAGCTGAGGAATGTAAGGTCCAAAAACAAAACTCTGGATTCTACAAAACTCTGCAAGGAAAAATATCTGGAGAATAATAAAAATGCTAAAGGAAAGAAATTTGACAGCAACTTTAATGATCATAACAGTATTCATGGCCAAAGGATTCCCATGTTTCCTGGCAACAAAAGCTATTTTCTCTGTGTTGTTTTAATCCTATAGTCCCCCCCTTTTCTTTCCCTTCCTTCCCTTTGCCTTCCTATTCTTCATTCCTTCCTTCCTCACGCACCTCCAGTTCCCTTTCTCTCTCTCAATCCCCATCATTAAGAAATACATACACACTCACTAGGAAATGAGAGTGAGAAATTGGTTTCAGTGAAATGGTATTGAATATAACTCTGGGGGAAAATGTGTTTGCAATTTATACTAAGCAGCAGCATAAGCTAAAGGAGCAGCTTTATGGTAATAAATCATATTAATCAACTAAATTAATATGTAATCTCAGTGATTCATAGAGTAACAATGACAAATAAGAAATCAGACTTAAGAAAATATCCAAACCAGGTATACATGATTCAAGACATAAATTAAAGATTAATTTGTAGTCTACTCACATGCTAAGATCAACTACATTATTTCATCATTCCTTATCAAATATGCAAAATCATAGTTATTCCCTTATGGATGGATTCTCTTATTTTTTGAATGTGCTTCTTGTAGCTCATAAAGTAAATGATGAATTAAACCTATATATACCTTGTCTTGCTTTTATGCTGTACCAAATGCCATTTTCAAGTGCATAAGTAGATACAAGTAATAATATGTCCTATATGGCAGTCACTAGCCACATGTGGCTATTTAAATACATGTATAAATTAATTAAAATGAAAGAAAATAAAAATTCACAGTTTCTGGCTACATCAATCACATGTCAAGTGCCCAAGAGCACATGTGGCTAGAGACTACAGTATTGGGCAGTACAGATGTAGAATATTTCCATCAACGCAAAAAGTTCTATTGAACATTCAACGGCAAACATTAATTATGCGAGGGAACAAGTTATCAGTGCTATCTGAATTATCTCATTGTTTTCCACATTTTTCTGTTAATTAGATATATTTGGGCGATTATTTAATAATGTCTTTTGCCCCAAATGAACTGCAAACCTCATGAGGCCAAGGCTTTTCTACTTTGTTCCCACTGTAACCTCAGAGCCTGGCAAAAGTCCTAGTACAAAGCTGGCACCTGGTAAATATTTGTTGAATGACTAAATGATGGAATGTCAAATAATGGACAATGCTAAGTGGTCAAAACAAAGATATATAGATTAGATTAGATAGATTGATAGATGGATAGACATCCACATACATGCAAAAACAAAAAAGAGAGAAAACACTATTTCGTCACATATAAATAAAAATAAATGTCTGTTTTCTTCTTGTTTTATCTACTTATGAAAAACCCAGAAATCAATACCACCCTTAACATATGTGGGTCTTCTTGAATACATGTACAAATAAATCCTAACCATATCGGTTGAGGAAACTGTGAAATTGTGTTGATATCTACTTGGGCAGAAAACAGTTAACTCAGCGTGACAGGGTTTTGATAGTGACTGAAAACTCCTCGGAGGCCCAGAAGAAAGAGTTGTTTTCATCTCATTATGTCTGCCTTGATAATTATAACCAACTCATCAGCCCTGAGTTGAACACCACATATAATCACTTTCCTGAATATTTTTTGAAGGAGGAAGCATAATAAGGTAAAATTTGCAGACTAATTTATGACATTTGTGGATCTATTTTCAGGAAAAGAAAAACTAAAATGAGGTGGGGGGGTGTAAACTTCTCTTTTAAAATGTACAGATTTTTTTTGAAGAATTGTGCTAAAGAGGTAAGAAAAAAAGTCCCACCATATAAAAGAGAGCAAATGCACAACACTTAAAATTTGTATTAACAAAAAAGTTTCTAACTTGCTGTCCAAATCAAGCCTCTTCTTTAATCCCAAGCACACATTAGTGTAAGAAAGTAAAAATCCTACGTCTGGTTAAATGCATAGATTAAAACAGTAAGTACAGGGATATAATATTAGAGAGAACATATAAGAAAAAAAGTAATCAGCCTAGTCTGATCATTAACATATTGGTGCAATAAAATAGCCTTGAGAGTATTTTTTCTTGGTTCCATGTATTCTATAAATGAAAACTAAATAATGAAGCTGTTAACGCTATTCTCAATCACCTCACTGAGCTTTTATACTCAGAAAGTCATCTGCCAGCTAACATAAAGACATTTCACTAATCAAAAAAGAGTTAGCAGTTTTTTAAAAAATCACCAAATTTCTGTGCTAAAAACAAAACAAAATCAATCAAACACACACATACAAAACTCCAACAAAACCATCTGACTGTTTCTATTTCAGGTGATAGCACCTAAAAATGGCATAAAAATAAGATTAAGAGCACACCGTAATTGATCTCACCCAGAGGGATTTAAAACAAGAAATTGGGTTTCTAAGTTTTTGCCATGGGGGCAACCAAACGATTCTTCCTGGTAGTATTTTGCCCCCCAACGGATGCAAACTGATCCATAGAAAATTCTTAACTTTGAGCTTATGGTAATATTCACATATAATCAGATTTTAATTGAGTGAAAGAGCCAGCGCTTGAGAGTTGTATGGTTTATTTTT
The DNA here is from genome assembly GCA_004027955.1 of Chaetophractus vellerosus. Classification (NCBI taxonomy): domain Eukaryota; kingdom Metazoa; phylum Chordata; class Mammalia; order Cingulata; family Chlamyphoridae; genus Chaetophractus; species Chaetophractus vellerosus. The sequence continues at coordinate 12,206 of PVKH010007472.1, read as the reverse complement.
AACTGTGAAACATTAGGTGTAGGTGGTTTTATGAAATCAATTAAATGCCCATCTGCATTGGGAATCTACATTTGTTTGTAAAGACCCTAATTAAAAAGCATCGTTTTACCCTTTCTATTTCTCTGCCCTTGAAGATTCGCTGCCCCACTATGACAACACACACACAAAACCCAAAGCCCTACCCTAAGCTATCCATCACTTTCCACTACAGATGCCATACACAGTTTGGTGCAAAAACACAAGAAGTTACTTTCCTTCTACTTGCAAGGTTTCTCTCCTACGGATATTATGCCCGTGTTTGCTTCCATGTTCATTTATTCCAACTGTTCATTTTACAGCTCAAAAGGAACGCCTAAAAATTATTTTTCAGCTGTCTTCTCAAGTGAAACAAAACCCTTTAATCTTTGAGGCTTTTCTAGGAGAGCACGATTGCTCAAATGAAGTTCAAAAGAACTCTTAGTGTAAGAACTTTTCCTAATGGGAGAGGGTGTGATTAACCTGGAGACTGAATTATGCTTGTCTTACTTAATTTCCAGTTTAAGAGAATCACTTTTTTCCCTTTACTTTGATAACTGCCAAAATCTACATATATCACACACTGCTGCCATCATTAAAATGCTCTGACAATCATACCTTCAACTCTACAGTAAAATGCTAGCGACTCCAGGAAAGAGAATAGCTGTTTGCAGGAAGGTTGCAATTTGACACACTTTAAGATTCACAGTAGGGTTCTGAATTGCCATAAATATCCTATACATAACAGTCATGATGTGTTTCATCTCCTAACATGGGGTTACCCGCCTAATAAAGTGCAATCATCTCCTTCCTCTCTAGACATCATTCGCTATCCATATTTACCCAAGCTGGCAAGATGTAAAAAGATTATTCCTTCCAGCCTTTTTAATTACCAAAATTCAAGTTGCTTTTAAAATATCATAGTCCCCCTTGAGATTTCAGGAGAGCTGGAGATCACCATGGCAATAAGAAAATGGTGCCAGCATTATCTTGGCACAGACTCGCTACACATCTCAGGAGACTTTCACACGGAAGAAAACTGAACTCGTGTAAAAAGCAGGCACTCCCCCTTCAATCCTTTATTTTGGGAATAAAATGACAAATTTCATGTCACAGAAGGTAAATAAGAAAATGCTGTAACCATATGCCTTCCTCTAATATACACAATTAAAATGCAATATCAATCTGCTCTCCTGGTGTGTAAAGTAAAAATGGAAAGTTAACAGACAGTGGCCCACATATGATGTCCATGTGCCAGTATTCCTTGACTCCTTCATGCTTCACTGATCTCTCATGGACCAATTTCTCTGATTCCAAGAGGGGTTAACGCATCTAAACTCATGGAGTGGGTTAGATGTGCTCTTGTTGCCTCCTGTCATTTATAAGATCGTTCATTCATTCTTTCAGTCAGCATTTCCTGTGTACTTAGAATGTATTCCGGGCAGGGGAGAATTCGAGGGTGAAAGTACAAGATGATAGCAAGGACACAGCAGGGTGGGAGCAGTATAAATATGTGTGTGTGGATTGTTTGTAATTGTAAGAATGTAGTAAGTATGGTGGGAGAGATTTATACAGATTATGTTAATAGATACACTGAGATAGAGCCTTTATGTATAGTATTAAATGGAATACCATAGCTTTATTAAAGTAAAATGTAATGAGACAAATATTAATTATAATGTAACAACATATGATTACAAATATATTAGCAGTATTATAATACAATTATTTCTATCTCCACTGTCATCCTACCGACATTTACCCCTCTGTGGTGTCAAATGCCTCTATTATAAATACCTAGTATCCTAGGGATATTGCAAATATGCATTATAATGCCCCAGGAACACTTGTCCCAGTCTCACTACTTCAGCCAGAAGAAACCTTCATAACTCCGAGAGAATGGGAGCTGAAAAGTGGAGGGCTGAGTCCATGAACTTCCCCGGGAAAAAGCTGAATTTGGAAAAGCAAGACTCTGCATCGGCCTCTTCATGTGTGCTTGGCAGCTTCAGTTGTAGCACTGTTTTGTGTCCTCTACAGATAAACTGCTGGAGAAAATCTTGGGCCCCTTCCTCCAAATCTCACAAAGAAGTCTTGGTGGAAGAAGAAAAATTTTTCGGTGTTTCTGAATGTTTTGTTTTTGATTTTTGGTGTTTTTTTCTTTTTTTTTTTTTTTGGTCTGCCATGAACACAGAAAATTAACTGATGGAACAATAGAGAGTGGTTCAATGAAATGGGAGTGAGCTCAAGAAATTCTTGGACCTGAGGGTCTAGAGGAAAGTCCTCCGTGGAGGCAGCCCAGCAGAGTGGAGAGAAGAGAGACACATGACAGAGTCAAATCAAAGCCTTCTGCTTCCTAGTTCTGGGATACCATAGAAATTACTTAAGCTTTCTGGACCTCAGTTTCCTCATCTAAAAAATGGGGATGATATTCACTTTCCAAAATTGTGGAGGTGTACCTGATATAACGACTATAAACTGTCTGGCACATAATTAACGTTGATCAGTGTTGTTATTTCTCCATCACTTCCAATAGCTGTTGAGTGATGTAGCATAAAATTTGCCAATACACTAGAATAGGACCAGGGGCCACTGTGCAAAGGAGCATCGAGGGAAGTACTCAAATCAATAGGGGGAATTTAAGTAAGGATGGGGAGGTTTTTTGCCATTCATTAACAATATCCTTAGGTAGATGTGAACATTTACACACTGAAATTACATTTAAACCAAATAGTCATTCTGACTTTTCAATAACACCCATGCTTAGTGGCAGCAATGGAGTTTTCCTTCCTTTATTTTGGGGAGTGATGGGGGTTAGAGGAGAGATGGTGGATAAAGGTTTACACAAGGCTGTTCTTGCTGAGGATTTAAACAAGGTTCTATTTGTACATTACAAACATTAAGTGCAAACACTCCTACCAAACCTAGATCTGAAGTTCAATATCAAAACCAGCAGTTAGCTTATCTGTCATGTTTCGATAAAACAGGCTTCCTTCCTCAGACACAAATAAGTCTGAAATTGCTGAAGGAATACTAAACAACTTAGATATCCAAACGGCTCTCTGTTTACTCTCCTTAATGAGAATAACAATATAAGAAATATTTCACAAATGCTTGAGGGCTAGTATTTGTGTGTGTGTGTGTGAAAAATTAACTGTTTAGAAAATTAACCTTTCATTTCAGAATGGATCTATTTACTTTGAATCTTGGTGATGTTAGATGTCATATCAAAAATCTTGATCATGGGACCAAAACCAGAGTCCATTATCAATCTAGTTAACAAACACTAATTTGCTGAGTAAGTCCTTTCTCCTCTCTGGGCATCGGTTTTTCCATTCTTCAGAAATTGGCTTTGGGCTGGAGACTTTGAGGCACCTTTGAGGTTCTGTCATTTTAAGTGACTAACAAAAGATAAAATGTAATTTTATTTCTTACAGCCATTTGGTTCAGTTTTACTAATTTTTCTCTGGCTTGCCCAGTCTCCTGGTACATTTTCTTCCCTTTCCCTTTTTTAATAAGTAAGAGAATGTCTACAGAGATAGTAGCTGTCCATGTAAAAGGAGATTTATCTGATAATAAGGTAAGATGATTATCTTAAATCCTGAAAACTGATGTTCTCCAAACGAAGGACTCACAAAGAGCGTCTCGATTTTGCACTGATCGGTCCTGGCAGTTTCAAATGAGTAATTTTAGTTTCGGGACCATTCCAAGGTTTGGATCCATTCTATTTTCATTTGAGCAGGGGTCAGAACAAACGTAATGCATTTCCAACTGCCAGAGCAAATCAGCCTCTCACTTCCTAATATGTATTTGTAAGTAAAATTGTAAGGGCTTTGGTGTATCAAAAATAGCGTGACATAGGTGAACTGATCAGATTTTCTTCTCAGTCATCTAGGATAACATATGATCGAAGACAGACTATCACTGCTTAGGATTATTCTTTTCATATGAAGAGACTGACGTGCACAATTCTTTCTCTCCCTACTATATGAATCACTGACTCTATAGAAAACACACACACACACACACACAAACACACACACACCCCAACTGAAACATGCCATAAAACTGCAATTACTTTTGGAGCATTCAAGTCTGACTCTAGGCTTTAAAGAATGCTCTTTTTAATTATTGAAAACATTGTCATTTTATTAAGCAAAACACATGGAAACTGCATATCTATACAGAAGGATAGTTGGATGCAAACACTATTTCTAAATTGAATATCTTGATATAATCTGATTTCTAATATCTAGACGAGAGAGACCGCTTTCATGACAACCCAGGCTTCTAGAACCATGTTCAGATACTACCCTTCCATATGAGATAGACTAAGCATTATATTTTTATATATTTTAAAGATTAAAATAAAATACCATGTGCTTTCTCAAGTTTGCTTCTAACATATTGCATTAAGGTGTTAATTTATCAATGGGAAATGCAAATTCTATACTGGCTGGCTAAAGACAGAAGGGCAAAGAAACTACCACCTGGCATTGTATGATTTGATCATAATACAGTTTAATTTTAGTAGTGGATGTAACAAGCCAGATTTCTAATCCATTGGCAATTTAAAGAATTTAATTTCTTAAGTACTGTATATATTTTTAAAATGGTTTCAAATCTCCATGTTGTGGTCACGGTGCCCCATTGACATTTATGTGATATGATTAGTAAGGTTTACCAAGAGCATGAGTGTCTCCTTGAGGTAAGGAAGAAGAAAGTAGCAAAGGTTCTGGATCTATAATGACCCATTCCAGGAATGCTTGTGAAAATCAGTGCATACCCTACAATGGCAGTTTATTTCTAAACCCTAGAAGACATGGCTGTAACCAGGGTATCCTTTACAATTTCAGAAGTATTTCTATGAACTCAGTGTATAGAACGAAAGAATAAAGTATATATGTTATTTTCTAAAGGCAAATACTCAACTTAGAGTGTAAATGAGGAATAAACACTCACAGCTTTAATTTAACTCGCAATTCCAAACTTCTCTTCCCAGACAGGCAGAAGCCTCAGACGATGGAACTGAGCAGAGTCCTATAATCTTGGGCTTAGCTTATAGCGAAGGATGATTTGACAAAATTATGACCCCTAAAGCGGTTTAAATGTAGTCTAATTTCAAGGGGCACAAGAGAAGAGGCAGAATTTATGGTCACAAAAAGATGATTAAATTAGGGAGACATGACTAGAAGAAGGTGGTCTACAAAAGAGGACATGGAAACATGGAAAGTTTCTCCAAGGCTATGATGTTTGTATTAAACACATGTATTCTTAGCATGAATGAATGAAGAGAGCTAGATTAAATATTCCTGAGTGATTTAATTAAGACCAAAAGCCCTCTTATTTAGAATGGCTCCAAAATGAATGGACCTCCAATCTCCAAGAGTGGGGAGTTAATTCCACAGGGACATGGATTCTGTCTATTTTATCTGTTACTATATCGCAAGAAGCTAGGGGAGGGCCATGTACAGAGTGAGCAATTGTTAACCATTTATCTAAGGAATAATTGGTAAATGAATTAAATAAATCACATATTTTATAACATGAAATATTATGCAAATTATTAAAATTAAGTTTTTAGAGTATAGAAAAGACATTTGTGATAACATCAATTTAAAAAGTAGGTTACTGAAATACAAATCTCATTTTATGAAACATGTTCTAGTATGTGCAGAGAAAAATACCTCAACCATATTTTTTCTTAATATTAGGTATTGTGATTAGGACATAAAAACATAAAAAAGGAAATTTGCTTTTTTCAAATTTTTTATAGAATAGGCATTTTGCTTAAGTAAAAAAGAGTTTTTCTTTAAAAATACAATCAAAGCAAAAACTAGTCAACATGACTCTGAATATACCCACCTTGAGCTCATGTGGCATAATAAAATCTTCCAAATTCAAACCTTCAGAAGTGAGCAGGGTTTGGTGAAAGATAAATATACCATGCGGAATGAAACCACATCTGTGAGGCACCATTTGTGTGAGTAAAACAACGCCACAATCAATGTCAAATTTTATGGGTAACCGATACAAGGATTGAATTGATGGTTCTAGATATGCTGAGGTGACAAAAAGCCAGGAAGGATCCGGGCCGCCTTATACTATTAAGTTGCATCTTATAAATAATACAGCTTAGAAGACCCACAAATGGAGAATTACAAGAGTCTAGACTTAAAGTAATAAAGGGGTTTACCAACATTTCCACGTCGCTCTTGCTGAGCTGGGGCTTCGCTTCTAGGAGCATGAAAAGATGCTGCAGTCACAGTGCAGGATGTTTATCCACTGATGAATCAGATGTCAACATGACACAAAGGCACTTAAAACTTTGGGATGCTTGTAAAATCACATTTCATAAAAGAATTACCAGAGAAGCAGCCTAACTCGGCAAGCACTTCGAGCTGAGGAACTGAACTTTGATGTGATTTTGATTCAGTTTCATCAAATTGTGTGACAGCCTTCAATGCTCAACCTGGATAAAGTCCCCGTGGTAAACGGATAACTTCTTCTCCTCATCCTTTATTGACATATGCTGTAGCGTGGAATCGACACCTCCTAAGAACTGTTGCCGCTCTTTATTTCAACTTCCTCACAGCGTTTTCCTGTTGTTCTACTTGACTTACTTGGATGTGTACCCTTCTCAATAGTGTACATTAAAATATATTTAAATTACAAAGCATTATGAAAGTATTGCTTCTTATTGCACCACTGTAAGATGCTTGGGAGCTGGGAATATATCCTATTCATTTTTCTTGTCAGTGATTTTTAACAGTAATGCCAATATCATTTCGGGAGCGGCTACACTCTGCAGAAACTGTGCTAAGTACTGTGCATGCATCATTTCTGCTGCTCAGAATCTCCTGCAAGATAGTGTCCCCAATTTACAGACAAAAACTGATCTACCAAAAGTTTAATTTACTTGCAAAATCACAGAGCTGCAATGTATGATGAGTGTGTCATACTTTACACTGCAACCACAACTACTACTGATCATAAATAAATGGTCAGTGTGAAAAATGCTTCATGATCTGTCTCTAAAGATATGAGTAGAACTATCTTTCATTCCATACAGGATTCACTGAAAATTGAATGGGAATAATGCCTAGTCCATTTGAACATAAGTTGGATGGTTGGTTAATTGGTATTATTCTTACCTCACATCAAAAAAAAGAAAAAAAAAAACACAAACCAGCAAACAATCTGCCCCCCAGCCCCACAATTAGCAAATGGTATGTTGTTGATTAAACCTGGGAAAGGATGGATTCAAATTAATCAAACAGGATTTTATCTTAGAACTTGTTAGACCTTTTAATATGATGATAATCATTGTGGACTGCCAAGAAAAGGCTCTTATATGAATTATTCTCAAACTTATTCCACCAAGGAAACCTTTCCTTGTAGAGTTTCTTGTTAGGAAAGCTAGAGCACTCAGAATTCTTCAGCCTGCTCAGTGTACTTACAGCTGGCACGCAAAAGTCTAAAGACCAAGCACATTAGATCAGGATTTAATTTTGTGCAGTTATATTTCAGGGGATGTAATCTGGCTCTTGATAGACTAATATTATGGACACTTTTTAACTGACATGTATTATTTCTCAAGAAGAAAAGAAACTACATGTGAGAGAAATTTTCTGCATCTGTGTATGTAAATAAATAAGGTACTGATTATGAAAGTCTAGGAAAAACGTCTGGATAAGACAAAAGAAAGAGAAATGGGTCAAAACAAGAAGCTCACATATTTAAAAAGGAAGAAATATTTTACTGAGAAAAAAAAATGGTTATGGCATGGCAACATTTCCCCCTTTACCCACACATATACAGGTACAACTAAATGGTCAAGATGGAAATTTTTAAAAATTGCTTTTAAAATATATGTATTTATATGCACTAATACATGTATTTAAATTTTGTTTAACATTTTAAAAATAATAATTCTGTAGTTTATCCAGAAAAAGAAATAAATAAGAGTTAGCAAGGCCTTCTGAAGAGAAGAGAAATATAGAGGAGGGCCTCCCTCTATTACATTAAATTTGCTATAAACTTACAATAACGAAAGAGTATAGTAACAGTGCAAAACACACACACACACACACCAAAAAACCTTTAAAACAAAACCCAAAACCAAAACCAAAACCAGGAAATCTTACAGAGCAGAAGCCTTAAAACAGATCTTATTTCATAAAAGAATTTAGTATAGCATATAGGTGAACATCTAATAGTAGATTAACTATTTAGGGGAAATTGATTCTCATTGCACACTAAAAACAAATTTCTAAATGGATTAAAAAGCTTAATTTTATCATAGCATTTTTAAAAGATTTAGGACAAAATACAGTACATAATTATTTGACCATGTAAGGCTTTTTAAAAAAACAGAGAACCAATTCAAGACATATAAAATATTAGAAGATCTTTATTCGTGAAGATTTTACGTATCCTTACACTGCAAAACAAAACCAAAAACTATCAGGGTAAGGTATTAGCAATGAATATGATAAGCAGAAATTTACTATATCCTAAAAATAGGACCTAAAGCTATTAAGAGTACTTATAAAGAAAATACAACACTTTTAGAATAATAAAACAAGCAAATATTCAATGGAAAGTGAATATCTCAATTATATAACCTCAATAGAAATAACTAAGATATAAACTAAAATATCATTATTATTACTTTATTACATTGGCAGATATGATAAAAATGGTACACCCATTTTTATATTTATATAAACTGTATTTATATTTATATTGTGACATTTCAAAATGATTTTACTTTCATTTGTCTATTTTTTCAAATTATTTTATAACAATCATATACTTAGATTGTTATTATTAGAAAAAGAATGAAAAATATTTTTAAAAAGTCATGATGCAGCAAGACATATTTAAGGCATATCCTTTTGGTGAAACATTAATGTAATGTTTTTGGCTACTATTATTGTATGGGAGAATTCCCACAATAAAACAATGAATGCAAGACACAAAATCCTGATTTTTAAAATGTTAATTTACCTTATTGGGTCAGAAAAAAATACTGGAGTGGGATTATGGGTGATTTTTATTCTTTTTAAACTTTTCTGAATTTTCTGCAAGGACTACTCTATTTTTATAGCTAGAGAATATATATTTAAATATAATGTGCTAATTTCTGTTACTATCATAAAGTTATTGGAGAGTGTGTTTCCAAGAAAGCCTGGGATGGAATATGGATGGTTTTAAATATGATATTCAGCATTCTGCGCATTCTACAGTACAATCCACATTACTTTTGAATTTGGATACTAGTTTGAAAAAAAAGCTATCTAGTGTTAAGAGGAGTCAAGTTTTAATATCGTTGTGCTGATATTCAACAAGTGTTGAATATCAACCGAGCAGTAGAGGCTCACAGTACACAGAGACTACAAATGACAGGTGTGAGGCTTTGTAAAGATAGTGAATGCATCATTGTCCCATGGAGAGGAACACAGTGTTCACCGATGTTTATATTCCTTGGTAGATCAGAAGGAAATTTCGAAGAACAAAGACACAAAAGGAATTGAATGGAACCCAGTTATAAATGAGAAACTGGAGCCCACACTCCATGTGTTGAATAACCATGATGCCCCATATTATCCTTCCCAAAACAGTAATTCTACATAGATTCTACATATCTGGTCCATGGGTTTAGTATTTCTCTGCAAATGGTCTCATGTATACGTGCTGGTTTTTTTAAAAGATTAAATATTACACCAGTATGTATCTACAGTAGATTTTATTTTTATTTTATATTGTTTTGTTTTTGCTTGAGCTTCCTATGTGGTTGAGGGAACAGAAATAGCTTGAAAAGATAGTTCATAATTAAGGGTCAAAAGGAAATAATATCCCTTAACGAGACTTATTCCTATCAAGTCATTCGAATGAAAACTAATTGCATCTGTAGCTTCACAACTACCTTCCAAAGTGAATTTCACTCAACACACCCAATGGATGGAAAGAAGTAATACCATCACAGTCTGTCTAGAAATATGATACATGATAGCTCAAATTCAGGAAACTCAATGCATGCATATTCCATGAAAATACAAACTATTCTATACCAAGCCACCATTTCTAAGCACCACCCGTTATCAGGCTTATTCGATCAGCTTCAATCAGGTGGGCAATCAAGATATTTAGAACATGAGGACAAGAAGAATCTCCGTCCCTGCCAACATCAGTTTTCTACTATGTTATCCAATAGACATTTTCATATTGCAATTAGGTTACACACTCATTTCATTTACGGTGAAACATATGGAAACTTAATTCTCTGAGAAGGCGAACAATAAGCCCTGGGAATATCACTCACTTTCAGCAGACTGAAATGGTCTGATCGCCCCCTGCCTTTCCCTGCCTTATTCTGAGCTTATTTGCCTCTTTGCATCTCAGCATGTGATTCTCATTAATGGCAGCAGAGGGGGGTACTGGAGCTCTAGGTGACCATGCTTGGACATTAAACCAGACCTCTGCAAACCACCAGGCTCAAGGGGTGAGGGGTGAAAGTGGGACTTTCTCAGTCCTAGTAATGTTTTCTGACATATAAAAAGGGAAAATAGTTACACCTTTCACTGCATCACTGTTGGAAACTAATTTGTTTTGACATACTGAGAAGTAATCTGATGTTCGTATTTATTCCAGAAAAAAAAAAAAAAGCTGTATTCGCTAAAAACAAGTTTTATGAATAAAACCACGAATAAAGAATCATCCACCGAGAATGTCTGCTATGTAGGAAATTAACTGTTGCTCACAAACTTCTTTTTAAAGGAATTGGATTTGTATCACCTTGAACCCCTTCCCGGCTCCTCTCTTGGCACTACTAGCACCCAGGACACAGCTGTCTCCATGAACACATGGAAACATTCTACCCAGGACACTAGCGGGCATTGATCTGAACCACTTGTCTCATGCTTCTCCTTCCAAAAGGCCTTACAAATGATCTTGATTGAAGAGCTAGTTCAATACTATTCTTGGCACAGTGACAGTCACAGAAAACCTTTCTGAGCTACAGCTTGTTCTGCAACAAGCTTATGCAACACCTTATTTACTTATCTTCAGTTTATGAAAAGCTAATATCTAAAGCTCAGTTTAAACCCTAAGAATCCCCAAATTACTCTCCCAAACTCTTCTGGTTGGGAAAGGACAAAATAAATATATTGGGCTTTAAGGATACAGAGGGAAGGGGGAAAATCCTAATGAAACCACAGTGAGTGGAAAGGGACTCAGAGTTACAAGTATTAAAAGAGATGAATTGCATTAACCCCTGCCCTTCCCCATTATAGTCACTGCCCACTGGAAACAACAACAGAATTACTAAAACCCCACACTCTCTAATGGGATGGTAATAGGATTCAGAGGCCATTAGGGTAAAGACAATCCATATTTTACACAGTAATAAGCTCAGACTGAAGATGTTGCACCCCCTCCTCAGAGCTCAACAATTACCAATTTAACAATAACAAATCCACTTTCAATATTCCCAAATAAACCTGAGTTAAAAGGCAAAGGCCTATTTTTTTTAAAACTGCATGTATTTTTGCAAAGCGAAATTAATTGTTTTATCTTGATACTGACAATTAATCATTTCAGAATGCTTTGAAAATGACGGCTTCTGCTCGTATTATGGGGTGGTTATGATCCTTTACAAATTGAATCTACTTTCTCATGGCAAGTACATTCCATTTTTTAAAAAGAATTATTTGTCTTTTTATCCTAAGGACTTTTTATTATCTAAGAAAAAATATAACAAACTATTTTGGGTATTAAGAGTTTCTATGTAAGCTCTAAGACTGGATTTAGTAAGTCACTCGTGAGAGAGGAAAGAAAGGAGATCGAGAGGCAGAGAGCATGACAACATCCTCGTGAAAGCAAAGATTAGGGAAAGAATGATACGTCAAAAAGTAAAGCAGGTGGAAATTGCATTTGTGAAGTCAAGTCATCTAATATGCATATTGCCAGGGGGACAGTAAACTGGCCAGCCTTTTAATACTTAATAGTAGAACTTAAAATAATTATTTTATAATTTGTCTAAATTTGTATCAAATTGTGATCTAAGACTTGCTTGTATCTTTGTATAGTATATAGTATAGAAACAGAGTGCCTTTTTAGAACCATATTTTGATTGATGAATTCTTAAATTTTCAACAAAGATGAGAAAATATTTGTTTATTATTAATTTC
>PVKH010007471.1:0-20204 GCA_004027955.1 Chaetophractus vellerosus | reverse complement strand
TTTGCAGATAAAACAGGCTACAGAGATGCTTGGAGGAAAGTTCAACAGCAACAAAAAATAACATTTGGATGCATCCATGTGTGTAGAACCACCCAGAGAGTTTTCTCTATTATAATCGTTCATGTTTTTTTATCTCTGTTTATGTTGATGCATGAGAATTTATATCTCTAACACCCATTCCCATTAGCCTCATAGGTTCCCTCAAGAGAAATTATTTTATAAATTAAAAACAATTGCTTGGGGGGCCAGCTCGATAGCCCAGTGGATAGGGCAGCGGCATACCACATGGGTGGCCCCGGGTTCGGTTCCCGGGGACCTCTCCTAGCGGGCAGACCGCCTTGAGAATGGCAAGCTGCCATGGGCGGGCCAGAGCCGCCGTGGGCAGGGCAAAAAGCTGCCACGGATAGGGCAAAAGCCGCCACGGGCAGGGCAGGTCGCCCGCGAATGGAGCGCAGCCAGCCACCGGCGAACTGAAGCAGAGCCGGCCTGTGAATGGAAGCAGAAGCCGCCCACAAGTGGGGAAAGCCGCGCCTGCGCAGTGACCACTCTCGGCGCGTCGCCGCAGCGGGGGGGAGGGGAGATATGTAATAAAATAAATAAATCTTTAAAAACAAACAAACAAAAAAAAACCAATTGCTTGGTTTTCATTTGAATTAAATTTCCCTTCACTGTCCTTTGCAATAAGTGTCAGCCGGTTAATGCAGAAAATGCAGAAACTTAGATTAAAAGTGTTAGCAGACTTTTCAATTAGGAAATGTCAAAAACAGTTGTCTAGTTCTGTGTCTTTGATTAAAGTATCAACTGCCATCTTCAGCACTTCATGCTGATTTATTATTAAAAGGCTACTCTTCATTTTAGAGGTCATTTCCCCACTAGGCCTGCCCTTATTCCTGAAGAATTCTAGACAACATACTCCTCACTCTGGAAATCTTGGTACCTGATCCCAGCATAATCTGATTCAAATTGCTGTCAGAACAAGAATGGTAAAATTCTCAGCACATGTGCCACCCCTTCCTGTCCTGTGTTCATGGCAGACATTGACAATTATTCATGACACTTTTCCCTCTGAACTCAGACACAGCCTCACAATCCTTCTTAACTCAGTATGTCATGTAGCCTTTGCTGATTGGAGTTTTCATAATTGGCTTGTATTATTCTTCAGACTTGCTTTATAAACACAACGCAAGACTTTTAAAGCAGGCTTGACATCAGGTATTTACCTTAATGTGAAGCTTCTCTGCAATTCTAGAAAATCACGTCTGTAGGAAGTAGCATTGTGGAATTTTTAACTTGACAGAGCTGGAATAGAACACTGAATTTTATCGGCAGTAGCTAGTAATAAAGCCCACTGTGCATAAATTTCCTCTAGGAATAGGAAAAATGAAAGCTGAAGGCAATAGGAGCGCAACTGAGAAGTTTTTTCATTTAATAATGGTAGCTTTCAGAGAACTGGAAAGGATGTGCCTTGTCAAAATTGGAACTTGTGTAGGGTGAGGTTAGGACCTCTTTAGTGATGACAGGAAGAAGATAAAGAACATTTTGGTTTGACATGAACAAAAGAGACACTGTTGCCCTTGATATTTATTTTCTAAATTTTAAAGGAGGTTTCCTTTATGGTGGAGATGTTTAAATTTAAAATTGCAAGATGCTCTTTTGAGAAAGTTTGATCAATCACCTATTGCTGGAATTCAATCCATAAATACTTATTGAGTACTTACTGAATGCATGACACTGTGTTTGGTACTTTCAATTTTTACCTATATGATGGGGATAACAATGCTTGTTTTATCTACCTCATATGATTGCTGGGATGATTAAATGAATAAATGTTTATAAAAACCTTAAGTATCAAGTATTATTTTTATTATAGCCATAGTTTATGATAACTATTATTATTAACAGATGATGGAAAAGCTTATGAGTATATGAAGAAACTAGACAGTCAACAAGGGATAATAAGGATAACAAGGTTATCCTAAGAACAGTCTGGAATTTTAGGACTTTCACATATGTTTGAAGACTTTCCTTTGCTGACTCTGTTCCTTTCACCAAGTCATTACATTCTTGTAAGCATTTTGCAAAGTTTCATCCTCCAGCTTCTATTCTGTTCGCAATATCATCATAAGTGCTCTCTAGTCCCACAGATTCAATTCCCACTCCTATTGGAGAGACATTTAATCTATATTTCTAGCTCTGGCCCTAATCTCCTGACCCACATTCACAATGGCCTTCATGATATGTCCTCATATAGATATTGTTTTGGTTTCCTCCCGTTTGCTTGTTCTCTGTTCTTACTGCCTGTTTTCTTCCTCTCTCTCTCCCCTCCCAACTCTCTCATCAATCATGAAGTCAACAATCGTAGCTGAGAATCATGCAGTTATCATCATTTTGCTTTTCTCCTCTTTTCCCCACCATCCTCCACCTACACTTAATATCCAGTTCCTTACCATATTGAATTCTACATTTCCACTCCTGCAGGCACACCTCATCAGAAACCAGTATTCCAGAAAAACAATTCAAATAAAATGGGGTAGCTGTAATTAGTATAAAAGAGCCAAGAAAACAACTTTGCTTATGTGGACCTTCGGTTAGAATAAGGCTATTCAAAATTTATAGTGTTTTATATTGATTTTACTAAACACCTATTCCAGGAGGGTAACATTGGAACACGTTCTGTGTCCCTCTGGCTACAGCTTCCTAAGTATTCTAATAACTCAAGTAAACTGCCGGGACAAACAACGCAGTTATGAATGTGTCTAGAGAGTCTGCATCTGCCTTCCTTAATCAACTTCCTTTCCTGAATATGAATTGCAATAATGAGTCAATTAACGTCCTCAAATGCCAATGAGATGCAAAAGAGATTGGTAGTGGTGGTGGTGGCAGTGTGTTTTTGGGAGCTATTCCAGTGTCTGGATTTTAACGAGAATCACACACTAAGCTCACAACCGATTATTTATCTCATACAAACGTGACTGGCTGGCACATTTCCCTGCAGCTTTACCCATGATTCTCCCAGGAAAGTAAGGAAGACATATCTCACCTCGTTATCAAGAAAATCTCTTTGCTTTGGAGCCATCACTGCTGGGCTTTACTTCCAACCTCTTTTCTCAGACGGAAACACATGCTTTAAAAAATTTTCCCTATCAAGGTTTCTGCATTGATGTTTTACAAAAGCTCTGAAATTACAACCCTTTTTGGTATTTGATAACAAGTAACAAGTGGTATATTTTCAAATTACAACATCTAAATGCTATGCCTTCAAGGTACATTGACATAATTTTATTATAATAATCACCAGTTACTGTCTATCTGCCAGGTGCTTTGAATATGTTATTCTAAATTAAAACACAGTTTTTTCAAGAAAGGTGTTATTTTTATCATTATTATTCCCATTTTACAGATGATAAAACTGAAGCTCAGAGAGAAGTTTATACAGCTTTGGGGAACTTTGAAATTTGGCCCTTTAGTCTTCCTCCCCGTGCTCTTTGTGCCAGGTAATAATACTCACAGCTATGGGAAATTAGATTTCTTACCTAACAGCTTACATGGAACTTAAAAGAATATTTATTGAAACTCTAAATTTCAAAATGGCAATTCTATGTCTTTTAAATTTATTTTAAAATCCTCTAGGTTTAATGAATATTAAATGTTCCAGTGCAATTTACCTCTCAGATTTTTCAGTTTTCTCATTTTCAAAGCCTGGACAGCTGGTTGACCACTTGGCAAACACGAGACCCCCAAAGTAAAATGATAACTCTGGCCGCATGGCCACTTTTCCCTGACAGATTGGAACCCCTCACTGGCCATATTTTAATGTAAAAACTGAACTACTGAAATTCAGTCATATGCTTTCTTCCCAGGGAGCCGAGAAGTGTCTTTCTGAGGCGCACGTAGGCTTCCATAATGAAATCTGCTTTGCCAGAGTGACCAATTTAAAGCTTGTTCTTCCGAAAACTCCTTTCCTAATTGTAGCACTAAGCAGTGTAGACAGAGAGACATAGCTTAGTGAATTTCCACAAATTTATTCCCAAGTGGTGTAGAATAAAAAGCTAGAAAACTATCGTTAATGGCTTTGTTTACACCAATAATTGATGCTACTTTATCCATCCCTGTTGTGAACTCATTCCAGTTTAATGTTTACATCCAAGTTATGAAAAAAATACTTGTATTTTGGAATGAGAAAGGTTTTATCCTAACCAATCTTCTTTTCTAAATGCTGATGATTGTCTGTTAAGCAGAAGTTCTAGAATGATTCTTTCTCATTAAGATGTATCCAGTAAAATGAAACGAAAAATAGGCTCATGAAATATCATGAAATACAGTTAAAAGATGTGCATCTGCCAATATCTATTCTGCCTTCACATGTTTGATTATGAAACAGAATAAAGTGCAATGACCTTTCATTCAGTAAGTGTGTTCTCTAACATACAAGAACCAAAAGTCAAAATAAGATGTAGCCTCACCATCTTTCCTTTACCAAACACAGAGGGGTGTGTTAATACATGCACAGTGATTGTTAACCGCTCTGCAGTACATCAGTAAAGGGGCTAAAGACATATTTTTCTTTTTTTAATGTCGGAATCATTTTCTATTCTTTTCCTCAAAAAAAAAAAAAAAAGAAAGGAAAGAAAGAAAGAAAAACAAATAAGGAAAAACCCAAGATACCTAATGGGATTTTATTGTAAATGCTTTAAGAATGAAATTCTGCAGAGAAAATAATGGCTTGCCATTTTTAACTTCTTTTTTTTAACCCCCTGAAGAAGAATCCTAATACAAGATTATGTATGGATAGTTCTTAAGGAAAACTATCATTATGCCTTTGGAATCCAGTATAATACAAAATGATTTAGTTATTATCCAATCTTGCAAAATGACACACACAGCAAAGTAAATCCACAAAGGAATTCCATAACAAGTCATTGCTACAAACAAATCACACTTTCACATGCTTCAGCTACTTTCAAGATTTTATTTTAAATTACAGAGCACAAAGTAAACTGAGAAATTATCCTCTTTTATTTCAGCGATGTGGCCTGGAGTTGGTAGCTAAATAAGCTCTTTATACACATTACTGAATAATCTATACACGCAAATAATTAAAAGCAACAATCCCAGTTTACTCATAAAAAGTTCTTCCAGAGCCCCCTTCAGAGTAGTTACAGATGTTCCTCTGCTTCCAATCTAAACGAGCTTCAATAAAATGTATTTTACAACCCTCCTTGGTACATTTAGTTTTCTAATGAATGTCAAAAAATTTCCCTTTTCCTTCAACCTCATTTTTTAAAAATTGGAAGCTTAATTCTTTACCTTTTCCAGAAATAATCTAATAGTTTCATCTAAGAAAAACTTTTTATAAAAACTCTCAGGTCCATCTTAGTTGCCTACAGCCCTTAAAACTTGGCTGTGTTGAATATGAATTTAAGCAAGGTTCTTATTTTATGAGCTCACATAAAAATTGGCACTGAGAGAACCTGAGGAGTGGGTGGGACAGCAGAGGGGCTGGCTGGCAAAATGGATTTAAACTACTTTGTGATTTCTAACCTATTATCTCTGAGGGAACGCCTTCTTTTCACATTCTGAATTTCTTTGGAATTTCTGAAGCTCAAAGAAAAAACTCAAGTGAGAAGATGTGCTCACTAAACTAAAGAAAGAGATGTAGATAATCTCACTGATTTAAGGACCAGTGGTTAAACTCGAGCCAAATTGCAGCAGTTAACTATCACAGCCATCTCCTGTGTGCTCAAAAAAGTTCAATATGGGACCTTTTGATAATATATTCAGTAGAATCTCACATTCTGTAAATTGGCTTTTTCCCAAATTCTGCCATCTGATCTGTTTTCTGCTGGTGCTGTTCATTCTCTCCTAAGGCAGGTGGTCAGAATTGAACAGGCAAGTAGTCACCTCATGATCATAAAGACTTACATCCTGATAAGTTGACCCCATGACTGCTAAGTGTTTTTCACTGTTTCTGGAGCACACTTAGTATGAAATTTTTTGTTTTAATATTTGCTAATTTGACAATTAAAATAATGACATTTGTTAATAAAATATATGCATGTGTATTCTTTTAATAAGATAATCATGAAAAAAAACAAATATCCAACAGAGAAGGTTGCACATTTCCATTCCTTCAGGAATCTTCATTTTCCTCAGTACAATAAGGCCCAAAACATACCATTTTCAAAGAACTTGAGTTATCAAGCATTGGGGAAGTTGAGGCAAGAACTATGATCACATCTGAGAGTTTGTAATTCATGGCACTTTCTTGATTTATAAAAACAAAAACCTCTAATGAGTTAGGAAGATCACACATAGGTTATGGACAAATCTATTGAAAAACTATTTTATTCCACGTTTTACAAGTCATAGGAGGAGTTGGCCATTGACTGAAATAAAGTGGAGAGTTGAAATACATCTTTGAGACTATATGAATACACTATAACCCATTATCAATTTAAGTGCACTGCTTGAAAACATCTCAAGATAAACTTTTATTCTTGATGGCATTTTTATTATTGATATTTTTGCTGTCAAATGTAACTGAAGCACAAGGTTTGTTCACAAATGTACAATCATTTAGAATTACTGCTTGAAATTATAACAATATTTAAATTTCAGCAATGTAGCTCAAATGCAGCTATCATTGCTTACCAATTAAGTGCCAGAAATGACTTTTCTAGGAGGCCGGCTCGATAGCCCAGTGGATATGGCACCGGCATACCACATGGGAGGCCCCGGGTTCGGTTTCCGGGGACCTCTCCTAGTGGGCAGACCGCCTTGAGAATGGCAAGCCGCCATGGGCGGGCCAGAGCCGCCATGGGCAGGGCAAAAAACTGCCATGGGCAGGGCAGGTCGCCCGTGAATGGAGCACAGCCAGCCACCCACGAACTGAAAGCCGGCCGTGAATGGAAGCAGAAGCCGCCCACAAGCGGGGAAAGCCGCGCCTGCGCAGTGACCAGTCTCGGCGCGTCGCCACAGCGGGGGGGAAGGGGAGATATGTAATAAAATAAATAAATCTTTAAAAAAAAAAAAAAAAGAAATGACTTTTCTAGTCACTCCTTCATCACTTGTTCTGACTCCCTAATGATATAACAGGGAAGAAGACAAGGCTTGATAAGAATAAAGATCACGTGAAATGCTTCTACCTTTTGGATTAGCAGTATTCATTCTTTCATTTCAGATGGTAGCTTCTTAAGAAGACCAATAGATAATTTAGATACAGCCATTTGTCTAAAAAAAAGGATATTTTCTGATTCTTTTATCTTATCCTCTGCTCCACTCACTATGGACTTCTTGTGTTTTGGACACATCAAGTACATTATGGCCTCAGTGTCTTTGCATCTGCAGTTCCCTCTGCCTGCCTTGCTCTTCTCTTTGATATCTGTGTGCCTCAATCCCTCACTTCTTTCACATTTCAGATCAAATGCCTTCTCATCAGAGAGCCCTTTCCCACACATACTATGTAAAATAGCGAATACTCTCTAGCCATTTACCATGCTTAATTTCTTCCCACTTCCTAGTCCTTAAGACCATGTTACATATCTTATCTTTATTGATTTATTGGTATATTATTTCTTCCACTAAAATTTATGTTCCACAAGAGCAGGGGTTTTACCTGATTTTCTCATTTGTTTAACCCAGCACCTATAACTCTCTTTAGCATCTGGTTGGTGCTCAAAAAACATTTTGCCAAATGAATGAATAATCACCATCACCTACTTTGAGTAGCTGTTAGTTATGATTTTCCCATATGAATCTCACTCTAGAGGGACCATTATGCATTCTCAATTTTTAAAATGATATGTGTATTTGAATATTTTAATTTTTAGTTCCAATAGACTTCTTTGAGCGTTTCATTTTTATTTGTAAAGTGAGCTTCTGTTTATGTGGGTGAATAGAGAGATGTGTTCTTCTGGAATATAATCACATGACTCCCATAAGATTATTCGAATTACCCTGGGTTGCCAGGATAATAATCCCATTATCAATGCTCCATCTGTTGTCTTTGAGTAATTGGACTTCCATTTTTTAAAAATTCCATATTTTCACCATTTTTCAACTTGTAAATATGGGTCCCAAACCTATTGAGAACTACAAAGAACAACCATAATAACAAACCCTTGCCAAGATTTTCAGGGTTATCTATACATGCTAGATGACTTCTTATTGTGTTTGAGGAAATTAGGCAGTTTCCAAAATATCTTAAATTTTTAGGGGTTTGGAAAGAGGGGCCATGATGAAAAAATCTGCATTAGTATTCTCCTGATTGTGTGATCATAGTTTATCTGCTTACTGTTGCTTTCCATAAACTTTCTCCTTCTTGTTTCACATTCACATGAGTTAATGGGAGAATGCTTGAGAATAGTGCCTTTATTTTTCACATAATTAGAGTTGAACACTATTCAGAAATGGTGGATTCTTTGGTCACTTAGTAAACAGCAAATGAGTTATTTATTGCTGAGCTTGGCATATAGTTTAGTGAAGATTTGAGTTTGAATATTGCAACTGTGCAACCAGCTGTATGACTTTGAATGAGTTCAATAGTTTAGCTGTAATATGAATGTAATAGCTACCTCACAAGCTGGTTGTGAGAATTCAAGGAGATAATATTTTTAAAATTCAGCATGAGATGCAAATTATACAAAAGTAATCCCTTAACATATGTTAATTACTTTCTGTTTCCTTTGAAGAAGAATTATTTGGAAAATCTACAAATATCCACTCTTTATTGATGATGATAATAAATGTACTAAGATTAACATTTCTGATTATTAATTATAATAGTAGCTAATATTTATTCAGTGCAAGGTACTATACTAAGTACAATATGTACTGTATCTCCTTTAAACCTCACAAAAGAAGGATATAGAAATTTTATTATCATTTTAAAGGTGAAAAAACTGATATTTAGAACAGTTAAGTAACTTATCCAAGGCCACACAGGTCCTAAATTATAGAGCAGGGATCTGAGCCAAGGTCTTACTCATATTAAATCACATCTTTTTAACCACTGTGCTATACTACCTATTTTATGAGTCTTTTTGATAGTACAGTATTTGAAGGCACAAAAAGAATTGTGGATATATGGGTGTGTGCACTCAATTCCATTCTATTTAAAAGAACACATCAATTACTCACTATAGGTCAGTCATTGTTAAATGCTGTCATATATACAGCTATGGTTGTAATATAACCCTTGCCTTCAAGGGTTATACATATATGTATAAATATATATATCTATAATCAACATGTAATATTAATACACTTGTATATAAGAAAATATATAATATATTCTATAATGCCTATAAATATCAGAATAAATAATTGAACTGAGATTTAATATTTTAGCAAATATATTAATCATACAAAATTACTAAATGGAGAATTCTTCCTAGAAGATTATCCTTTATGAAGTAGAGGACGAGAGTATAATAAATACATCAGATAGAAAATATGAAGGCTAAAGAATATTCACAACTCTAACAATCTCCATTTTGACTCTGATTCCTAGAATATTGGAATGGAAAGGGTGGATCAATCTATGTGGATTTGTTGACATGGAAGGCCTTTTATTAACAAAGCAATGAAATATCTATTCCAATCTTTCAATTAATATGTAAGGCAAAGGAGCACTAGAGTCGTGAAGCAACTTGGCTGCATTTATGCATTGAGTTATAACAAGAATACAGTATCTTGATTTTCTCTCTTGTGGTTTTCCCACTCTCTGTGTACTATTTCCATAGATACAGAGAAGGGAATTAACTTCTGATTAAATTCATAGACTTTTGAAAAGGGCAAAATTACTCATTTCCATTATCTTATTTACTCCTCTTAGTAATCCTAATAAGGCCTCTTGTACAGACAAGAAAACTGAGGCCTGAAGGAGTTAAACAAAAATGTCTTAGATCCATGATTTTCATCTTGTACTTTGATGACTTAACTTTTCATGGATGAGAGTGTGAGGGCTCCAGAACTTTCACATTTTTCCTATTTATTTATTGGGGTTCCATGAAAGACATTATTGGAATAAGAAATTTAGTTACTACAAAAACAAACAATTCACCATCTTAGGCCATTATCACCTTAATTAATACCAACTCTTGCTGGGCTAAGGAATGGGAAGACCAGTTTTCATAACGAAGTCCACTAGGATTAGTGACAGTAATGTGTATAAATATTTATATTAAATGCATACTAATAAAATGTGTATATATAATCTGCATAGGTGTTATACTAGTTCAGTCTACTTTCCACCTGAGAAAGGTGGACACATGAGCATTTCCTTCCTCTAAAACAGGGTTCTTAACCAGAAGTCCGTGAGCTTGAATTGAAATTCAAAAAAACTTTATTCTTATGGGGACGTGTTGGTGCGAGCTTGATATATTTATTAAATAATACACAGTACAGTGTGGACTTAGTAAGGGGTCTGTGGTTTTCACCTGACTAGCAAATGGGTACATGAAACAAAAGAGGTTAAAAACCCCTGCTCTAAAAGCCCATATACAAAAATTACCATTTCTGGAACCAGCATTGTATCAGTACAGATCATGGGTGAAAAGCACATTTAAACACAATCTGGTCAATTAGATTTTGTTTTAGCAAGAGAAGCAAATTGTAGTAGAGGAAAGGCAAATGACTTGAACTAAATCATTCCATCCCTTTGTTCTTTAGGGCAAGTAAATGACACAGCAGTATCAGTTTTAGGTTTTCAATAAACGACCCTTAAAATTGACCAGGATTCCACAGTTTGAAGTTTTGAGGCCCTATTGTTTATTTTAGGTACTCCACACTTCCCTCCACCAGTCCGTCTTTAACGTTGTCTGGTCTGTCACTATTGCCCCTACCTCTTATGTCCAGTGCAGACGTTGCTAATTTATCATGGCATTCTTTGCTATTGAACCTATGAAATGTCTCAGAATTCTCAATATCATGGCACTCCTTGAGGATAAACGAGATTGTGGTTATGAACACGTTTTAAAGAAAATAAAATATCTAAGAATACTTACACCAACACAATGTATTGTCATTATCTATATATGGGGAACTCCCCAACAATATCTGAGTTCAACCTTCTTCACTTTTTTGCTTCCTTTATCTCTAAAGTTCACATTTTCCTTATCTAGAAAATGTCAGTAATAACACTTATACAGTTATTATGAGGATTAAATGAGAAAAAAAAAACATGCACAAAAGAACCTAGCATAATTCTGGCAGAATTAAGACTTGATAAAAGGTCATTATTATCTTCCTCATAGCCAACTCTCTGGCCATTACTAGCAATATTATAAATGGTTTGGCTCTGATCCTTCTACACAAATAAGTATAATTTGGCCACATCAACCTAAAAAATAGTAAATAAAATACGGTGAAGGTTTGGAGCTCCCCTGATGGTAATGAATGGGATTGGTTGAATTAATTTTGTTGATTCATTTGAGAAAAGGTGGATGAAGCCATAAAGGAAATGCATGTATACTCAGAAACAGAGGGTGAGATGAGGCCCATGATAAGTCAGACTTGATGTAAATTAAAGCATCATCATCATCATCACCACAGCTACCAATTATTTCAGGCTTACAAATTGGTAGGTACTGCACTAATTGTTTTACATATATTATCTTATATATTCCTCTTAGCAATCCTACTAAGGCCTATTTTATAGACGAGAAAGCTGTGGCCTCAGGAAGTTAGATAACTGGCCCAAGGTCATAACTGGGAAGTGAGAGCTGGGATTGAATTCAAACATAACTGACTCTTATTCACATTATTAATATAAAAGTCAGAGCTGTGGTTCATTAAGCCATATATTCCTGCCAAGTGAGAAGAAATAGATGGAAGAATGAGGAAAGAAGGCCTTTAGAAGAAAGGTTTCCAGATAAAGTACAGGATGCTTGGTTAAATTTCAGTTTCCTTTAAAACTAATTTTTGAGGGTAAATAGTCCCAGATATTGTTTATCTGAAATTCAAATTTAACCAAACATCCTGTATTTTTATTTGCTAAATATGGCAGCACTACTTAAGAAGAAATGAGTAAACAAAGAATGTATGGCCAAAAAATGTATATAGCGAACATATTCTGAAACACATTGGAAGGGCAAATTTTAAGATCACCTTCTCTAATGCAAGCTCCTTGGTCTCTTCATTTCAGAGGAAAAGAATGCCTGCAGAAGATGCATAATTTTTCAGGTAGAAATCTCTTGTAGTTTTTAAGAATCTCTTTTGGATCGTGGGTTGTCTGAGAAGCTAATAGAAGCTATCGACCACTTCTCCAGAAAAAAAAAATTCCCAAAGTTCCTCTCCCATGGTCAGTGGAACCCATATTAAAAACTAGTGCTGGAGTGACCACAGTCTGCCCCAAACACGAACCTGTTTTCAGAGACAGGGATCCTTGCTGCCTGAGCCCAGGGATTGGGCTGGTGCCAGGGCCACCATGTCGGTGTCAGCACACCCGAGTAGACAGCACAGGTGTTTGCCAGCAACGATGGCATGGGGAATCAGCAGCCTTCTTGGCAGTCGACCCTTGCCCAAAAGATAAAGGTGTTTTCAAAAGCTTGTATTCCTGTTGAATTAGACCAAGGCTACATTTCCAATGAAGTGGCCTCCTCGCCACTTAACGGTCACTTGCTGGTAAACTTGGTCACATCAGGAAAGGTAAAGCTGGCTGTGCGTGGAGGCCCATCTTTCTCCAAAGCAGAGACAACCTAAGTAATTTCAGGGTATTTTGTTTTTAATGTAGGCAAAGCTTTTATTCTTTTATCTGTGGTTTTCCCCTTTCAAATACAGTATTGTGATCATTTTGACATTATGTGTGCAAAATGTGAATAATAGAATGTGTGTATCTGTACCCAGCCTCTTAATGTTGGTTTTGTTCAGTTTGGTTTGGTTTAAGGGCTTCTCTTTTACATAGCAATATATAGTGCTATGGTATCCATTTAGCAAAGTACATATAATTATAACTGTTCTGTCCCTTCCTCAGTTTGCTTCTTCAGTGTCTTCTTGGAGGAGTCAAATTGAGTCAATGTACATAACTTTGTATATAGTTATATTATTGCACATAAGAACAATCTGGTGCTAATGTTTTGCCCTTGGCCTTCTTAGATGGTGGCCAATTCCTCACCCTCTGTCATGGCTCAGCTGTGTAATGGTCTGTTTAGCGAGATTTCGGTCAGGGGTTTTGCCTGTGGCTTTTATCCTGCAGTCCACCATGTAAAATGTGTACAAATTTCATGCTTGACACTTAACAGTTACCTATCAACAGATCATCCTGCTTGACCTTAACAAAATAAATAGTGTCTATTTGAGTGTAAAAAAACTCCAACAACAACAACAAGAACTAGTGCTGGGAAGCAGATGTGGCTCAAGCAGTTGGGTGTGCACCTACCACATGGGAAGTCCCAGGTTCGGTTCCTGGTGCCTCCTAAAGAAGATGAGCAAGGCCGCAAATTAACCCGATGGGCTGCATGGCATGCTGACACAACAAGATGATGCAACAAGGAGACAAAATGAGGAAACACAATGAGAGACACAACAAGTAGGGAGTGGAGGTGGCTCAAGCAATTGGGTGTCTCCTTCCCACATGGGAGGTCCCAGGTTCAGTTCTCAGTGCCTTCTAAAATGAGCAGACACAGAGAGCAGACAGTGAGTGCAAACAACCGGGGCAGGGTGGGGGAAGGAGGGGAGAATAAATAAATAAAATAAATCTAAAAAACAAAAACAAAAAAACTAGTGCTTCAAACAATTCAAAAGGACATAGAATGGCCTACTGAACAATGTGCCTTGAAAGAAATGTATATCTCACATCTTGGGGCAGGGGAGGCCTGATTTACAATATTTACCAATTCCCATGGTATAAATATTCCCACCATGACTGATTTCAATTACCTACAAGGCATGAATGAACACAGAGTTGGGAAGAAATGCACAGCAGAACACTATTATATGGTATTTCTTCCACACACATACAGTAAAGATGGAAAATAAAAACCCTCAAGGACAGAGATAATAGTGAAATCAAGTAAAGTCATTTGGATGTGATGAGTTTTAGGTAGTTATTACCTTTGGTTTTAATTCATTTCTCTTATAATTGTAATTATAATTATTTTTAATAATGATTGTGTTGAACAAACAGATCACAAAATTCCTGAAAATTTAACAATCAGTTCTTGTTGGCTCAGCATGCAATTGGCTTGCTTTCTCTATTACTTCACTATAACTGGAATAATAAATTAACCTCTGTTCCTAAGTTTTCTACTATAGAGTATGTAAAAATGTCTCACAGTTGTCATAAAAATTGAAGAGAGGTAATGTATCTAAAGCACCTAACAGTTGGTGGCATAAAGTAAGTAATTATACACAATAACTAATCATTATTATTATTAATGAGCAACTTGTCTCACAGGAACTGTTTCTAATTTTAGTCAGTGGCATGAGAGAATTAACATTTTTGTGTAATTTTATATGTTACCCTTCAATAAGTGAGGAGGGCAGGCTGTCTTCCTTCCAGGGCCTAAGGCATTTTCTGATAGTACATTCGATTTTGAAAGGTATGCTCACTTACTCACTTATGATAAATGAGTCTAACAATATCACAGTTGAAAGAGAATTTGGCAATTACCATGTGATATATTTCCTAAGGGGTAGTGTACTATGTTAAACGTCTCTTGGAATAGTGTCTGATTTTCTTCGAAGTATGTGTGGGGTTCACCTGGACACTGAAAAGTAAATTTTTCCTTTTATCTGCACTAACTGCCAGTTTTAGGTGCTTAGAGAGTAATTGGATCTCAATTTATGTTTACATGCACTCTTAAGAACAATAATTCTTGCTGGATTTATTTTATTCATTAATGTCTTTTTCTTATCTGGCACTGGTTCCCTTTTCTTTTCCTAAATGTAACATGAATATTAAAATAGCATTGTTGCCATCTCTATAAGTTTCCTAACCATTCAGGCACAAGCAGAGAGGAGAAATATCACTCAATGTATTTTCTTGTTTCATAAATTGCCCCTTTGTTTCTATCATATGTTATGATATGTTGATAGACTGTAGAGACTGTGCACTTCTCTATATCATTTTCCTACAGCAGAGGGAAACGGCCATGGCCCCTCTATAAGGTCATCATTTGTGGAATAACCACAAATGTGATCAGTCAAGTCATTCCAATGGAGCAATAGCCAGTGACCTCAGCAGACTCTGGCTTTTGGAGCCAGATCGCTTTAGTGACAGACATAACCCTGGTGGGTCGGCAGCATCCTTCACTGCTCACGCTGCCATCTGCCACTGTGGAAACTTCATCATTAAAAGCAGAGTTGGTGCTGGACAAATTTGCAAATGGTTTTGAGAGCATTATTATTGCACAGAATGTTACCATCTGTAAGTAGGCAAATCTGAATTACAATGTATGTCTACCTAGCTCTCTTTATTTATGTATATCTTAATAGAAAATGTGCATGCATTAGCCTCAAAACTGGGAACATTTTCCCTTTGTATAAAGGAATTATAGCCTTGCGAAGGGCTTTCAGAGTTTAAATTTCTCCATTTAAACACATGTGCATTTATATACTCACAGATCAAAAGAATGTTTTATTTTAAAGTATGGCATTCAGTTATCTGTCCTTATTCACAGAGTATTTTAATTGATTGATTTTTACTCATATTATTATATTATTTATTATGATATGTGCATATCTAGCCTTTTTATTATTTCAATTATGTCTGTGATATAGTACCACCTGCCCTCTGACAACTTTCAGTACCATAGCATACATTTTAAAGATCATAAAAACAACACAATGAAAACAAATCAGAATTTTCAATTGATAAGCCAGGCATTCTCATATATGTGTTTGTGTATATTTACATTTATTTATATTTGTATTTGTACTTATCTTTATATTTATGTGTGTGTATATATGTACACTTTAAGTCCTCATTACATTCCTTCTGCATCCTATTATTGCTATAACTGTAGTTATATAATGTAATTAGTATTATATTTTATTGCCATTTCATGGGCTAGGTAACTAAGCCACAGAGATAGAAAGTGCTCAAGTTTACAAAGCTTTCTGAGTGGTAGATCAGGGATTCTGAATTAACTTGACCAGTCTGGATCTTGAAACAATTTTCTTAACTGGTCTGTATCTGTGCATCTTTACTGTCCAAGAAGATGTCAGTGGATGTTCTGTGGTGGTGATGGGTGGTGATGGGTGCTATTGCATGGACAAAAATGATTGGAGAATGGTGTTATAGGGTTTACAGGGTCAAAGGTTTGGTGCTGAAATATGATAGTCAAATATATAAGTCAGGAATACTGATTTATAACCTTGATAATAGGATGTTTTTAATAGGATGCTGAGTTTTAAAGAGAGAAGGGAAATATCAACTAGGATACAAAGGATTAATTCATTTCTTAATATAAGAGTAAGTTCCTGACACTGCCCCAAGATATCTGCATTGGATAAAGGCCTCTGTAAGTCTTCTATTTACTCATCTAATTTCTCTGGAGTTGATTTCTCTCCTTTAATCTCTTAGGTGCTTTATCCACCTACTCTCAGGCAGAGGAAGCTCAGCAGAGCGCCAAGAGGATAATTTGACCCACATGGAGGCCAGGAGCTGACCAATTAGGTGTAGAGTACAGAATCCTGTCTTTAGTCACAGTAAGCCTTCCCATTTGAAAATCTGGCCCAATGACTGTCTCAGGGTCTAACAAATCAGTTGATTTCGCCTCTCTACTTTTTTAGGGGGAGGAGCTAGTAAGGGGACATGGATGGAAAGCAGAAATTTAGGCAGGTGGTTTTTATGTAAGAGAATGTAAAAACACAAACAGCTATTCGAAAATCTCTCTTTCCGAAACTCACCACAGCCCCTCTCTGATATAAGGAAACATCTTACCAAATTAAATTCTCAGGGATATTCTGTTATAAAGTTAGACCAACAAGACTAATATAAGAATAATGGTAAAAATTATATGAATAATAGTAAAATAAGATCAACTCCAAATTATCTGTGCCATTGAAGGCATCTATACATCATTACTATGCCAAAACATAGTAAGGTAACATTTGACAATGATTTTTAAAAGGATGAAAAATATTAATACTTTTTCCATTCATCTTATCATGAAACCATATAGCTCTGCTTAAAGACTTTTAAGTTCAGTAAATGTGAATATATTTAGGGTTCTACAGGAGTGGAGACTTATGTAACTTGGAGTTATATAAAAACTAGTTTGTATCTAATCTTAAAGGTGTGATGGTTGCTAAGGGACCATTTGAAGCAAATCAGAAATAAGCAGGTTCAGATTTCATAGGAAAAATCTAGAGTTAGCAGACTATCTGGAAGTCACTTTTTTCTGATTGCCTACAGTTAATCATACTCATTTGTGGTGTCAAGTATGGTGTCAAGTGGTGTCAAGTATGACCGTTTAGTATTTTCCAAATGGTCTTTTTTTAAAAAAAAATTTAGTTTCTTCTTCAGCTTTGATGGAAAAGCCTGAAGTCCAGTACAGCCAAGGGTGTGCGGGAAGGCTAAACCAGCCTGTGGCAGAAATTCTTGGGACAGAAATGATATATTTTATAGGAAATATGGGCCTGCCCTTGAATAGTTCCAAAAAATATAACTCCTCACCTGCTATGTGAGGTAATAGAAAGCTGTTAGATTTTGACACTTTAAGAATTTGCTGAAAAAATCCTCATCAGTAAAATAAGCATACATAAGTCCTAGGGCCATGGGTGATCTTAAGTCATGTATTTATATAGATATGACAGTGGGTGAATAATGTTGAAGATTGGTAAAGAGATTAGATGTTCTAATATCTATTACATGGCTTATGGTCTGTAATTTTCATACCTCCATGAAATCACCCAAGGAATGGATGATTCTAAGTCTGGAGTAGGAATTATATAAGATGAATCAGAAATAATTTGTTGGGCCAAAATACAAAGAATAAGAGTTATCTCAAAGGCCACAGAAACCAAAATTAATAGGCTCTCAATGGCCAAAGATAGTAAAATTTGACTATCAAAAAGAATAATAAATGCAATTTATTGGAACTCATGCATTAGGTAAAAATCCATGAGTTCATAATATGTGAGAAAAAGAAAGAGAACCAATAAAATAAAACAAAACAAATTCAACTCATTAGCCACCTTATTAAAAGAAAAGTACTAGGAATAAACATTATTTTGCTTTTCCTTTATGAACTGGATTTGAAGGTAATCAAATAGTCCTGGTTGATAAGCGAAAGTTCTTTAAGAATAATTCTTATTTAGAGATGTTGAAAGAATGATAGCCTGAGAAAATTACCATTTTGTTACCTTTAATAAAATAATTGATACTTATTCTGTATCTTATCATCAAAAGTAAATTTCTAATTTATTTCATTAAGAAGAACAAGGAGCTTTTTTATAATAATTAATGGATTATGTCAATAGATCAAAGGAATATTGGTTAGGACATTTTTAATAACAAACCATATTTGTGAAAATACTTGTTATATAAAATATTCTTCACATATACTTCTAAATGTTTTTCATAGAAGATTGATTTTATCCATGAGATTTGTTATAATTTAGCCACTGACTATGACTTCATTGAGCAAGCTCTCAATTATTATAGTAGTCTAAAAGGAAAATGCGTTATCTTTTAGCATGTGGAACATTGCTAAAATCATTTCTACTCACAAAATATTGTTTTAAAAGTAAAATAAGAAGTGGTTCTGGCAGATTAAATTTAAAACTTTGAGCAGAAGCTTAACTGATCAGCTCAATGTTCAATGTCTCTGAAGTAACTCTGGTACCAATGTGAAGAAAAGATTGTGGAAGGGTGACCAGTTATGTAATATTTTAAGGACCTGAACTTGGTCAGCAGCAGAGAGAATGGACATGTTGATCTGAATTTACGAGGTGTTTCAGAAGGAGAATCAACAGACTTGGCCACTAACTAGAATGGGGGTGGGTGTTCAGGGAAAGGGAAGTTTAAGGGAAAAGTCAAAGTATGCTCTCAATTTAATTGCTTGTGTGAATACTTACATAAGTTTCTAATAAGACACAACACTCTTTAACCCTGTATTGTTAAGAAAATAAAGGGGGAAGAGAAGTTCAAATAGCAGAATTCAACAGAGTCAGAGGCCACAGAAAAGACTGTATTTTATAAGATTTGGTAAGTAACAGGTTGATCTCAATGTTTTGAGAGAGTTGTAGAAGAGTAAAATCAAATACAGATTGCACTATATTTTTTTAAAGATTTATTTATTTACTTTATTTTTCTTTATTTATCCTCCCCTTCCCCAGATGGTTTTCTGGTCTGTCTGCTCATTGTTTTACTTGCCTTCTCCAGGAGGCACTGGGAACTGATCCTGGGACCTCCCACATGAGAGGTGAGTGTCCATTGGCCTGAGCCACATCCACTTCCTGTGGGCTGAGGATTGTGGCATCTGCTCATTGTGGCGGGGCAGCATCTAGCTTATTGCAGTGGGGGCAGCACTAGCTAGTTTGTGGCAAGGGTAGCATCTAGCTCATTGCCATGGGGATGGTTTCTGCTTGTCCTCTTTTAGGAGGCACCAGGGCCCAACTCAGGACCTCCCATATGGTAGGTGGGCACCCAACTGGTTGAGACACCTCCACTTCCCAGATTGTTCTATTTTGAGCTGTGCCTAAGAAATGAGGAAATATTCTCTATAAGCTCCACATTACTACATTACACACACATTATTTTTAAGCATGGCTGTGACAGTTTGAAGGTTTTGTAAATCCCAGAAAAGATCATGTCCTTAAACTAATCCCTTCCTGTGGGTGTGAGGCCCTTTGATTGCATTGGATTCAATTAAGGGACCTTTTGATTAGGTCACTTTCAATTAGATTGCTTTAGGACATTTGATTGAACTACATCAGTGAGGCATTACCCAGGATGGGTCTCTGCCCTCTTGCGGGGTCTTATATAAACTGAGAACACACAAAGAGTAAGAAGAGACACAGAGAAAGGGAGCTTTGCTATTTTGACCCTGCCATGTGAGAGAGGGGACTCCAGGTTTGCCTACAGCTGCAGAAAGACAGAGAAGTCCTGAGAGGCTCAAGCTGATGAAACCCAGGGAGAGATGCCTGATCACCCACAGCTGAACTTGAGGAGAAAGTAGAGAGAGACTGGCAGCTCTGCCATTTTGCCTTGCCACGTGGCAGGATTCCAGGATGTGCTAGCAGCCGACCTTTGGTGA
>PVKH010007470.1:0-20207 GCA_004027955.1 Chaetophractus vellerosus | reverse complement strand
TTTTCTTATTTAAATGAAACTTACAAAGACAGGGCTCTTAAAAATTATTTCAAAGAAAATATCCAAATCCAATCTCTGCAGGATGAATATTTCCCTGATGTCACTCTTGTAAATGCCATTTAGAAGGTTCTAAAGAAGGCTTTTGTACTAATGGTGAGTTGTTGCCAAATTTTAAGAAGGATTTTAGAGTTCAAATTTGATGTAGCTGTCAAAAAAGAATATATGGACCATTACTTTGTTTATCAGAAGAGAAGAGGATTTGACTGTCATCTATTTTCATCAGCATACATCTGCAAAGATGTTTTTTTTTCTCTGTACTTTTGCCTCTGAAAGCAAAGTAGTACAGTGGGCTCAGTGGTAGTCATTAGTGCCGCTATCAAACATTTCTCTTTGTTTGCTTCTTCTGGGCATATGGCACATGGCAGGATTGTATTTCCTGGCTCCCTTTTGATTATATGGGAGCATGAGTACTTTTGGCTGAGTGGGGAGTAGGCATGTCACGTCCAGGCTATGCCAAAGTGAGCCACTCCAGAGCTGTGTTTGCCATAGCCTCAATCACCAGCTGTATTCCAAGGGCTGTCATAGCAAATTACCACAAAGTGGGTGGGTTAAAATAGCAGAAATTTATTTTCGGACAGTTCAGAAGGCCAAAATCAAGGTGTCAGCAGGGTTGGTTCCTTCTGGGGGGCTATGGCAGAGAAACCATCCTGTTTCTCTCCCAGCTTCTCATGACTACTAACAACCCTGGGCATTCCTTGGCTTATAGACACATCACCCCAATCTCTGCCTCCATCATTACACACTTCCTTCTCTGAGTCTCTTGTCTTCCCCACTTCTATAATGATACCACTCTGAGGATTTAGGGCCCACCATAAATCCAGGATAATTTCATCTCAAGATCCTCAACTAATTACATCTGAAAAGACCTTATTTCCAAATTAGATCACATTCTGAGGTTGTGGTGGACATGAATTTTGCAAAATAAAAGATACCTTTTTCTTCTAAAATTATTCTTGCTTTACTATTTTAACTGCAATGTTCAATTTATCTTGGCATTTAAGATTAAACCTCATTTTAAAACAGGTTGAAAAAAAAAAACAGGTTGGTTTATCCAAAGGAAACCTGGCTTAAAATAAAAAAGAGTGGTACTAAGTTTTAAAAAGACAATATTGTTTCAACATTAGGAAAGTTAAAAAGTACTTCAGGTGAATGAAGCTGTTATAAAAAGGTCAATCTATAATTTTAATAAAATATCAATCAAAATAAAAGTAGATTTTTATGTTTTTTAATGCAAGAAATTTCATTAGGCAAAAAGTAGCATCGCCATGGCAGTTTATTCATTTAACTGACTTATGTTGAATTTAGTACTAATGCTTTATTTAGGAAATTTTAACCCGTATCTTAGATTGATCTGTAGTATTCTTTTCTGAATTCTATTTTAGGGATTTTGGTTATGTTCTCCTCATTGAATAAATTCAGTCTGTTTTTCAGTGCAGTAAAATCGTTTAAATGTTATAGGAAATATTTTCCTTGAAAATTGGATGGAAATTTTCTGTACCTCATGTCAGTATGGTATACATTATGAATAAAATTATTTCAAGGATTTCTCAATTGATTTTTCATTATTGATTATTTGAATTTCTTTATCTTCACAATTTTAGAAATATAGCATTTTCTTTGAAAAGAGAACTTTTCAGTAAGATTTTAATATGCACATAAATTTTTAGACTGCACATATATAATATGTGCATAATGGTATATATAATTATGACAAATATAACTAATATATTTTCCTCATTATGCTTATATCCCTCTTCTTACTCTTAATGATGTAAATTCTTAATTTTAATCATCTTTTAATTTTAAATTTATTATGCCTTCTTTTTTATCCTCCTTCACTGTTCTCTATTTTCTCCTTCGGATATCTAAATCTATCTATTGTTCAATACCTACAACTACAGGTTATATGGATATAGCTATATGTATATCAAATATCCTGGATTTATTCTCTTTGTCCTTTATTTTCAATCATTATATGTATCCTTTTTATCATTTGTCTCTCAGTTCTAGGAGGAAAGCTCAAGATGGCCCTCTAATTCACTGTCTTGGTAATCTACAGCATCCAATAAAGTACTCTTTGCCCCTTTTCTCTTTTCAGCTGGGCAATTATATGTTTTATCTGTAAACAGCGTTCATATCTATTACTAAGTGAGGAAAGAAGATGCTTCAGTCTCACCACCAGTTCATGACACTCTGACCTTAGATGCATCACTGGCCTCTGATTGTCTGTTTGTATCCAGTGACTTGGAAGTTGGAAACCTTTCCTTTCGATTCCATTTTAATTGCATAAAATTTGCAGGTTTCTGACATTTCCTGGTTGCTGGTGTTGATAAAGTTTATTTTTTAACCTGTTTTTAAATATAAAACATATTTATGTTAAGTATATATTATATATAAATATATTTATATTATTTTAGTAATATCTTTAGTCATTTAAATATTGAATATAAATATATTACTTTATATTTAATATAAATATTCCAACTCATTGAAAGGGTAAAGAGAACAAAGAAGGTCAAACACATGGGCTCAATTCACTACTTTAAATCCAAACTCTCTCTCTTCGATTTCTGTGTCTCTCATTGTGCCAGTTGCATGCCTAATGCATA
This sequence comes from Chaetophractus vellerosus, assembly GCA_004027955.1. Lineage (NCBI taxonomy): Eukaryota > Metazoa > Chordata > Mammalia > Cingulata > Chlamyphoridae > Chaetophractus > Chaetophractus vellerosus. The sequence goes on along the minus strand of PVKH010007470.1, from coordinate 17,538 downwards.
GTAAGCTTTAAGAAATAAGTATTGATTGATTTTTTAAAGCAGGTTGAAAACAATCACTTTGTACAAAAGATTGAATCTATTAGAATATAACAATGTCCTGAAATTAAAGAGTTTTTAGTTTTTTTTTTCTCCTTTAGGAAACATTTATGAGGTGCACTTCATTTCAGCCAATTTATGGAGCACAGAATAATAAAGTGATATGATTCCTGTCACTGGGTCCTTATAAGTTTTTAAAATCTCTACTTTATATTCAGCTCCTCAGGCTATCCTTCTTAACATAGTAAATACATATATTCATCCCTCACAATTGTAAATCCCTAGATAGTTTCCAGGCACTTTCTCACACTGTGACATCTTCTTTGGTCCACATAGCAAGCTTCATAGACTATTTGGGTTTTATTGTTGATGGAAAAAGGGCTAAGGAAATTCAAAATAGTTGCCAAGGTTGATCCAGACACAAGGATATGGTGATAAGGAACCAAAATTCAAGGTAGCCAACAGGACAGATCATGTTATCAGTTTCCTCTTCAGTCAAGATAAAAACCACCACAGATGCTATTAATTTGGGAAATGTACTAAGTGCTCAGAACTCTGCACACATTACATCGGGGAGCTGCATTTACCCACCAAAGCCACATGAAAAGCTCTAGCTGAAGGCCAACATCAATTGTCTATAGCTAAATGTATTGGAGTTCAGCAATTGCTTAGATTCTCAACTAACCTAAGTTGTATGGAGAAAGGAGGATGAGACTTTGATGGAAATGAGGGAGATGCTGTCGGTCAGAAAAGAAAACTCAGTAAGTCCAATGGCTGTTATCATAGATGAATGAGAAGGGAAAATCATAAGAATGAAAGGGAGTGTAGCAGTTTGATATTATTTATGAATTACAAAAATAGATATTGGATTATTTTTGTAAATAAGTAGTCTGTTCCTCTGGGTACATTAGATTGTATTGGATTCAGAGGTTTCACTCTTATTGATTAAATTATGACTAAGGCTTTGATTGGGCCTCGTCGGGACATTGAGTCCTCACCCCCTTGGTGGGCAGGGACACACAGAGAAAACAACAAGGCAGAAGAGTTAGTTGGAATTTTTTGAGCTGGAGCCTGGGGAAGTAAACACACAGGAGAAGAATACAGAGGAATAGAGAACACTCCATTAGACACAGGAGACGCCCCAGGAAAAGAGACTGAGTCATTCACCTGATAACCTACAGCTGGCCTTGTGGAGAGAGGACAGCAGCTGAGCCCGGAGAGAAACAAGCCCCAGGAGAGAGACAAGACTTATTGCAGCCTATGGCTGATATTAGAAGAAGCTGGGACCACGGAACCTTAAGAGGAAGAGGAAGGCTGAACATTGGCAGCCATCCTGCTCCAACATGTGGCAACAGACTTTGGTGAGGGAACTAACTTATGCTTTATGGCTTTGTGACTGTAAGCTTCTATCCCAAATAAATATCCTTTATAAATGCCAACAGATTTCTGGTATTTTGTATCAGCACCCCTTTGGCTGACTAATGCAGGGAGAAAATATGGAGAAAAGACATAAAAACTGGAAGGAAAGTGGAAATCCAGTCACCCATTCAGCTCTTTGTGCATTCCGGAATAACTGGTACTTAGCAACCATCCAGATAGCCAGGTGAGGCATGCACCTGTCAACAGGCTTTTAGGTATCATGAAGGCAGTGGGCTACAAGCCATTTTGCAGAAATGTTAGATTATAGTCAACGCATTTCTAAGTGCCAGCATAATCAAATAATATTTGCCACCGGCATAAAAAGTAGAGTCCTTAAGGATTTTTTAATGCAATGACTGTGGTTTTTTTTAAAAAAAGCAAAATTAATTGCTGAAAAGATGCTAAATCTATTTGCAAGTCTCTAAAAGCTCATCATCCTCTACATACCTTGGATCTAAGCAACAATGGAGATTTCCTTGAATCCAGAGGACTAACTCATAATCCATCTGAAGGAGCTCGAAGCCTAATTGAAAGAAAAAAAGAATTAATAACATGCTACAGGGAATAATGTATAGGACTAGGGAAAGTCCTAATCTTCACACATTCTGTCATGTGGGAAATGGGGAATAATGTCTGATTGTGAAGAGCATAGATTTTTAAAGAGGACCCACAAGAGGGAAATGAAAGGGGGAAAGAGCCACTTCCTTCTCTTCACTTTTCACAAAAGATTTTCAAATCTCCACTCTAATGCTTTGTCAACGATGAATAATTAAAAGATTAAAAGTAAATCAATGTCTATTCTGAATCTACACAGGAATTAAGACATATCTCGATTCCAAATGTGCCCACTTCTTCAAAGAGCCAAAAGTAAATATGAGGAGACCTGACAATTCTTAATCAAGTATAACATGCCAGATACCATTCTAAGCAATTTCTGTGGATTATATCATTTAATCATCCCCCCAAATCCACTGTACAACCTCTCAATTCCCACTGAATTCTGCAGCTTCTATGCTTCTTGCTGAGCACAATAAGTGAAAGCAAATGGATGAGCAAATATTCCCCTCATGCCTCTTAGGAAGAAAGCGGAGCAGCTGAGACTGAGAGAGACAAGCCCTATGCCTGATCGCCCACAGCTGACCTCTGGCAGATGGTAATTCTGGAGAAGGCAGGGACCTCAGCAGAGATAGGCCACCATTTTCGCCATATGGCAGGACACCAGGATCACCAGTAGCTGACTTTCATGAGAAAGCATCTCCTGATTTGGAGATTTCATGACCACGAGACTGTAAGCTTTTACCCTAAATAAAATCCCCCTTATAAAAGCCATTTCTGGTACTTTGCATTGGCAGCCCTGTGGCAAACTAAGACAATTCTCAAAATTATCCACCACCAGATCAAAAAGACACAAGTGGAATATTCAGCACAATAACTCCACTGAGCTCAACATCAGTCACAAAAGCATTAAAACAGCAGCCTTTGTTCTCACACCTCACCTGCTTGTCTGTCCCTAAGCTTCCACCTGTCTACTCTACTTCACAGAGTAGTGTGTTTTTAGCTGTGCTTTTCTAGACACTTCAACTGGTTTATCCAAAGGGAAAAAAGAACATTGCATTTTTAAACAGAAAATGTTAGCACACTTCACCAGCACGAAAATAGCTGCTATTCTATTGTGGGGCTAGGATGCTTCCAAAAAGTGTTATTAATTAGCCAACCATCTCAAAATTGAAATACCAGACAATAAAGATAAAAGTACAAATAGAAAATGTTATTCCTAATAAGTCATTTATTGGGCTAAATCATTTCTGGAGGGTAAAGGGCAATAAAACCTGGAACTTGCTGCTTTGCTCTTTCCCCTCATCACTCCTCATGGTGTCTCCAGCACACTGCATGGAGACCAAGGGTCGACTTCACTGTTCAAAAATTTTTAAACAACTAAAACATCTATACTCTGTTGGTCAGTACTACAGGTAAGCATCTCACTTTAACCAACATTGTATTATGGAAAGACGTCAAACCCAAAGAGATTATGTTAGTTTGCCTGAGCTGATATCACAAGTACCACAAACTGATTTTGGCTTCAATACTTATTTGCTCACAGTTTTGAGGCTACGAGAAGTCAAAAATCAAAATATTGGCAAGGTTTGCTTTCTTTTTGAAGACCTATAGCGTTTTGGTACTGGCTGCCTGCAATCACTGGGGTTCTTTGGCTTGTATCCCTGCCCCCTGTCACATGACTGTGCCCCCTTCTTTCTGGCTTCTGTGACTTCAGGGTTCTCTATAAGGCCTCCAGTCATCTGAATTAAAACCCACCCTCATTCAGCTGGGCCACAATTTAATTAAAAGGAATATCTTCAAGAGTCCTACTTACCATGGATTCACATCCACAGATAAATTAAGAACATATTTTTTTCTGGGGTAAGTAACTCAATCTACCACAGAATATATACAAAATAAGTTTACTATACACTGACTTGGGATTTTTTTTCAAATATGCTTAACTTGATTTTTACATTTCTTTTTTCTTTTTTATTGAAGTATAATTTAAATACAGTCAAGTACACAAATCTTAGGTGTACACTTTGACAACACTTTACAATTGTATATACCCAAGAATACATACATTTTTGTCTTTCACCATATTTAGGAAATTATTTCATCAAATATTTTTTTTCCTCTCCTATTTTCCCTCTCCTTTTGTTCTGGGATTGAAATTACATGCTTTAGACCTTTTGGTCATGTCTAATGGCTTCCTGAAACTTTTTTTTTTTTTTAAATTTCTCTCTTTTCTTTAGATTGGGTAATTTCTATTATCTATCTTCAGGTAGACTTACTGCTTCCTCTGTCATCTCCATTCTGTTCCTAAGTCCATCCAGTATATTTTTATCTCAGGTATTGTCTGTCTTTTATAGAATTTACATTTTGGCTTTCTTTTATGGTTTCAGTTTCTCTGTTTGGATTTTCTATCCTTTTATCCTTTGTGAGCAATTTTCTTTACTTTATTGAGCATAGAAATCATTGCTGCTTTAAGATTCTCACCTCCTCATTTCAACATCTGAATCATTTCATGGGTCAATCTCTGTTGATTGTCTTTTCTCTTTAGAATGAATCACATTTTCCTGTTTTTTTCTTAAGTTGAGTAATTTTGGATTATATCCTGGACATATGGATGGTATGTTGTGTATCTTGTCATACTCCTTCAAAGAGTTTTGTTGTTGTTGTAATTAACAATGGTTAATTTTTTCCTTTTTTAAAAATTCAAGCAATTATTTATGTGCAGAAAAATCACGCAGAAAGTACAGAGTTCCAGTATACATACCCCCAAACACAAGCATGGTTTTCCCTATTATTAAGAATTTGCATTAGTGTGGTACCTTTGTTACAATTGATTAAACAATAGCATTATAACTATATTATTAACTATACTCCATAGTTTACATTAGGGGTCACTTTGTTGTACAGTTCTATGGTATTTAAACTTTTTTATTCTAGTAGTATATATGTAAGTCTAAAAATTCCCCTTTTAACCACATTCAAATAAATTCAGTGGTGTTAATTACATTCACAATATTGTGCTACCATCACCATAGTCCATTACCAAAACTTTTCCATCACTCTCAACAGAAACTCAGTATCAATTAAGCATTAATTCCCCATTCCCTACCCCATATCCTGGGCTCTGGTAACCTATATTCTAGTTTCTGACTTTATGAATTTGCTTATTCTGATTATTTCATTTAACTGAAATCATATAATATTTGTCCTTTTGTGTCTGGCTTATTTCACTCAAAATGATGTCTTCAAGGTTCATCCATGTTGTTAAATGTAACAGAATTTTACTCCATTTTATGACTGATTAATATTCCAGTGTATATATATATACCACATTTTGTTTATCCATTCATCTCTTGATGTATGCTTGGATGACTTCCATCTTTTGGCAATTGTGAATAATGGTGCTATGAACATTAGTGTGCAAATATCTGTTCAAGTCCCAGCTTCCAGTTTTTTTGGATATATACCTAGAAGTGGGATTGCCAGGTCATATGGTAATTCTATACTTATCTTTCTGAGGAATTGCCAAACTGTTTTCTACAGTGGCTATACTATTTTAGATTCCCACCAACAAGTTACAAGTGCTTCTATTTCTCCATATCAAATCCAACATTTTTTATTTTCCATTTTTTTAATAGTAGACATTCTAGTGGGTGTGAAATGGTACCTCATTATAGTTTTGATTTATATTTCCCTAGTGGATAATGATGTTAAGCATCTTTTTTCCTGTACTATTTGTATATTTTCTTTAGAGAGACATCTATTCAAGTTTTTTTTTTTACCTTATTTTTAATTGAGTTGTTTGCCTTTTTGTTGTTGGGTTGTAAGATTTCTTTATAAATTCTGGATATTAAACCATTATCACATATATAGTTTCCAAATGTTTTCTCCCATTTTGTAGGTTATCTTTCTATCTCATGATAAAGACCTTTGATGAACAAGTTTTTAATTTTGATGAAGCCATTTATTGACTTTTTCTATTGTTGTTTGTGCTTTTGATGTAAATTCTCAGAAACCATTGCCTAACACAAGGTCCTGAAGATGCTTCTTTATGTTTTCTTCTAGGAGTTTTGTAGTTTTGTTTCTTATACTTAGATCTTTGATTAATTTTAATTAATTTTAATTAATTTTAATTAATTTTAATTAATTTTTAATTAATTAATTTTTGTGTGTTTTATGAGGTAGGTGTTCACCTTCATTCTTTTGCATATGGATATCCACTTCAAAGAGTCTGGATTTTTTATTTGCTTTGGCTTTAATAAGTAGCTAACATGGTTGGACTCAAACTGAAAACTGTGATTTGAACAGTAACTCAAATATTAATTCAGTTATTTTATCTTTAGGTGCAGTCTGTCCTATACTTGCTTGCATCGTTTGGGAAGATATCCAGAGAATTAGGCAGAGTTTATAAACAAATTTTGAGAACCCCCTCTCTTACTCTCGCTGGCCTGGTATTTTCTCCTGACTTTCAAGCTGTCAGGTTGGTCCTAAACTCTGCTCTATTATTCCTCAAACCAGAAATACTGGTTTTTCTATTAGAGTTTTAAACTTCATAGTCCTACAAGAGCCTTCTCACTAATCCTATTTTTCTTCTTGACTGTTCTATTCTCAGCAAACTGCCACAGTAATCCTCTTTTTAAAATGTCATTTCAAGTCACCATCACTCTTCTATTAAAAACCCTATAGTGTATCCAGTTCAATTAGAGTAAACACCAAAGTCCTTACAAAGGACTCTAAGGTCCTCCTTGATCTGGCCCACCATGCCTTTCCTCCACTGCCTTTACCTCTCTGACCACAGTTCCCATTACTCTCATACTCTTTTTCTCTCTGATCCAGCTACAAACTTCTTTGTTAATCATGGAACAAGTCAGACATGCTCTTGCCTTATGTCCTTAAAATGGCTGTTCTCTTCAACCTCATCTCCTTTTCCTTGAGGTTTATTCTTACAATAATTTAAGTTGCAATCATATCCATTCTCATGCAACACCCCGGTCCAATCCTTCTTGTCCTATTTAATATATTTTTTAACTAATAGAAGTTATTTACTTGCAACATGCAATATGATTTATTTATTATTTTATTATTGCCCATTTCTCCTCTCTCACTACCACCAATATTAGAATGTACATTCTCTAAGAGCAGGAAATAATGATTTGTTTTATTGTTGTTTTTCCTGATGATGAATCTATCCCAAGTACTTTGTGTAGGACCTGCCTCATAAAAAGTGCCCAATAATTATTTTTAGCATCAATTATTTAATGAAATCCTATAAGCCAATAAGGAAAAGATAGGCAGCCTAATAGAAAATATTGGTAAAAGTTTGAACAGGAACTTCACAAGACAAGAATTCCATACAACTAATAAACTATTTAAGATGCCTGCCTTATTTGTAACCAAATAAATTAAAATTAAAACCAATATGAGATAATTTTACATACCTGCAAGATTAAAATGTAAAACTTTGATACTCCAATTGTTGGCCAGGATGCAAAGCAGCAGGAACTCTCTTATAGTGCTGGTATTTTGAAATTAGTTTGGCATGACCCAGGAAATTTGAACATGTGAATATATTACTCCTGGGTGTAAAACATAGGGAAAATTTTGCATATCAGGCATTATTACAAAAATGTGCATAGCAGCACTGTTCATTAAACAATTTTTAAAAAATGAAAACAATCTAAATGTCCTTCAACAGAAATTTTCTGAAAAGTGATGAAAAAGTGGGTTATTACATAGCAATGAAAATTACATAGCAGTGAAAATGAATGAATCACAGCTAAATATACATGCATATCAACAAGATTGAAACTTATAAATATATTATTGGGTAAAAGAAGCAAGTCATAGAAGACTCCCAATATAATTCCATGTACATCAAGTTCAAAAAGAGGCAAAACCAAAAAATATATTGTTTAGGGTTGCAATTATAGGTCATAAGCTATTTTCTGCAAAGTAAGTAAATAAATGATACCAAATGATTGAAGTGGTTAATTCTAGGGGAGATGAAAAGGATTGTTGTCCAGGAGAGGAATTCTAAGGCAATAACAATGTTCTATTCTTAACTGATAGTTCTGTGTCTGTTCACTTACAATTATTCATAATTGTACATTTTATATATTTTCTTTATATTAAAAAAAAAAACTATTGCCTTCACTTTCTCTGAACTTTTTTCTAACTAGCCTACAATATTGCCTTATGCTTTGTGAGCCAGAGACAGAGTATCTGTTTCACTGACCTTTAATTAATTACCCACCAAGTTCCCTACTGCTGACTCTTGCTCCTATCTCCTGTTGCTCCTTTTGTCATTCTGGGATTTTATAGGGAAAACGTACTTCTTCATCAGTCTTATATCATGCAAGCACTGGGTCTCAATTTCTTCATCACATCTAGTTTTTATCTTCCAGAAATTTCTCATTATTCTATTAAGTAGACAGGCATTTCCTCAAGTTCCTAATACTGCTATGGATTTATAACTGTCTTTATTTCTTTTGGATTTTAGGAAGAAGAGAGGTAAAGATTGTTCTTACATAGCTTGACTCAGAAGGCTCCTATTGTTTTGGGGGAATATTTTAGAATATGTTTCTTTTCTTTCCCAAATAATCTTTAACAAGCAATGATTGTGAAATTTTCCTTTAGTTTTTTTCTTCCAACTCAAAAAAATCCACTAGACACTCTGTTTATTAGTTAGTGATATTTTAAATGTGCTGTGGAAATTAAAACTCTGAATGCACATTAGAATTCCCTGAAAAAGTTTTAAAAAGACCAGAGGCCAAGGCCTACCAATTAAATCAGAATTTCTATGGGTAGAGCCCTAGACACTATATTTATTTAACAAAGAAAACAAAACAGAAAGATTTCCAGGTTTCCAGGATTGAAAAATGCTGGTCTAGTGGGTAAGATAGAAGCAAATAAAATTTATACACTATGATAATTATAAGATAAGATAAAATGCCACTGGACTAGGATTTAGGCTCCTCACTATCTAAACTGCCAGTGCCAATGCTTTTGTAATGAGGCAATGACCCATTTTCCCACGCTGTATTTCCAGGGGAAGTTAGTCTCTCCTGGTTCTATTCATTCAGACACCTAAAGGTTCTGTGTTCTCAAAGGACATTGGTTATTTGGAGGGAGTCTCTGCTGTGTATATTAATTATTAGATGAGATTCTTTTCCTCATATATTTACTCCAAGATTCATTTTTTGGAGATTAAGTTTACCCTTATTTGGACAAAATCCCTATAATTATCATGGCTTTGACTTCCACACTTAACTTCTGTCATTCTAGAATTTACAAACTGTATTTTATGCCCCTGTAATCCTGTTGGAATGGATTGTCCCTTGGAACTCTAATACAGGGCTTGGAACCAGACTGAACCTTTCTCACAGACTATTGATGGTCATTTTGCCTTTTCACTAACTTCTTCTATTCTAAAGCTCTTTAGGGGAGAGGCTGTGATTTGTCTCATTAAATTGTAGTCAGCCTGCAAACCCAGCTCATAACTCACTGCCTCTAAATCTTAACTATGCCTTTTATTTTTAACCTGGTACCTTCCCCCCATAGCACCTTGTATATGTATCTTATTATATTATCCTTTCTGTTTATATGCAGCTCATCCCCCATAGACTGGGATTTTCTTAAAGGTGAGAACTGGACATTTCTTATCTTTGTATAAAGCATTACTAGTTTGGAGCCTAAGTTTAGGCTCTCATTCAAAGTTAAAGTCAACTGAACAACTGAAGGAGCACAGAGGGAAGAGTGAATATCTGGCTAGTGGTAGTGTATCAGGGAATGCTTCAATAGTGACATTTGTTCTAAGCCAGGCTATTCTAATGCCCATCCAGATTTGAGACCCACTAAAAACTAATGTATCAGATCTTGATAACAAAACATGGAGACCAGATCCATAATCTACAATCACACAGAATTCTCCCATCTTTACTTCCAAGTCCAATTCTTAGTTCCTAGACCAATGCTTAGTGCTGCTCTCTGATTTAGCATTCACCTTGATTTCCTGGTTTGATTCTCTACACTGAATATTAACCATTCCTCAGACTCATCCCTTCAAGATTTCCTATACCTTTTAGGATCCCCATACCCAGGTCCTCTGGGATCCAATCATGGCCCTGGCAGCCACTAGCAGAGCCCTAACAAGACCTTCTTTGACCCACCTCAAAACAGGAGCCTTCTTCTGTTGTCTGAGAAAGGAGACTTGCAGCACAGAAGCCCCATGCATATATGTTGTCCAAGAGGCTGAACCACAGAAATGCCTCCAACTACTGTCCTCTCACCCCCAACTCTCCATTTTCAGAGATTGGGTACATTTCCATATACCTCCTATCCTTATCATATTTTCCTTTTTCATGAGCAGCTCATGTATTAACTATTTACTAAACATTTGTTGAATATGTAATTGACTTACTGAATGAATGATTTGGAGCAGCACCATCTTGACCTTAGTATTCCTACCCATGGGAGATACTCTAGCTTTTTCTATCCAGTTCTTCTCCAAAGGTCAAAATCCTATTCAACTCCCAAGCCAACTGACATAGTTTCTTTGAAAAGCCTCCTCTACCATACAGAATGAATAGTGCTGCACTTGCACATTCATTAAGGGGAATTCTCTCATCAAGCTTCAAATGATGACATTAGTTGCATAGTGTCTCTTCCACTAAACTGTGAGTAGTTGGCAGGTTTATGAAATCTTCTTCATGTTTACATGAATGATTACAAAATGAGATAATTCCTTTATACACTCAAATTATGATGACACAAAGTCCTTCTTTCTCTTCTTTTACCCCTTTGCAGCTCTCCTCTGCCAGTGGCAGCTACTCTTCTCCTCTACTCCTCTCAACTGTAGGAAGAAGGGGGCTAATCTAGGAAGGGGAAATTGCTCTCCTCTGCATCACTTTGCCCATAGATTGGCACAATATTTCTCTAATTTTCCACATGTGACCAGGCAATAACTCTTAACACAAAGAATAACTAATACACAAGTCCAGAGCCATCCTAGAATACCTTCCTAGTATGGTTGCTATGTCTTCCTGATACATTTCTGTAAGATCCCCACTACTTGATATGTTCTAGGATCCTCTTTGACCCAGAATCCAGGCCATATTGAGCCCTGGTTTGAGGAAGTGAGGAAATCTTTCTTGAACCCACCTCTAAGACTTATTTACCTATACTTTCATTTCTTGACCCAAGATTAACATTATCCAAGGATAATATAATCATTCATTCAACAAATATGCATTTAGCACCTGCTCCTATCATGTACTAGACACTAAATTAAGCATAGGTCACAGGTTCTCAAATAAAGACTACCAAAATAGAGCAACAAAGCCCTTATTCACTGTTAGCTAAAGGTTTAGAATGAAAGTGAGACTGCCTTTCTCTTCCAGTACTTACAGAGTACTGGATTAAACTTAAATTAATCAAGAGAAAAAAATGGGAGAAGAATTAGGAATGTGAGGTCAGAGCCGAGTAGAGATTAGTTAACAATTCTCAGGAGTGTCGTAAGGGTGAGCAAGTCTGGGAAAGTCCACACTGAGAGTTCTAGAGTAGCAAGGAAAAAAGAGTTTAAGCAGGTCAGAGAGAGTACATTATAAGATTCTGGATTTTGTGTCTCCACACACAGACTCAGTATGATTTAGGGTTAAGGTATTGGTATAGGGTTGCAAAGAAGATCTTTACCCTTTATACACCCTCTCTTCTCCTGAGCTTGCTTTCCACTGCTGATTAACGGTGGGGATTTTAGTGTCCAACAAGGACCCACAAAGTTATGGTCTGAACCTTGGATCCTGAAAAGAAAATCTCCAAAATTAATGTCACATCGGGGCATTCCTCAAAGTCTGCATTATTCAGTCTTAATCTGTTCACTTCAATATACAAAGAAAGTGGCAAGCACTGTAAAAGATGTTTTTAAAAGAGCTTGGGAATTCTGACAAGAGAGAAACTAAATCAACCTGGAGAACCCGAGAAATCATGCACAGAAAATGTAACAGTTGATGTGGGTCTGGAAAGATGAGAGAGAAGGTATACACTGGCAAGGACAGGGAGAATGGCTATTTAGGAAAAGAGAAATGACATTATCAGATTTGTGTTTTAGAAAGACAGTGTGTAGAATGATTTGGAAAAGGAAGTGACAGGATGTAGGAAGATAAATGAGATAGTTACTGGATTGGTCCAGGAAAAAGAGATGGGAGTCTTGAATGAAGGCATTAGCAGTGGAGGTAGAGAGAAACAAACAGATTTGAATGACATTTAAGGGATAGACTTGACAGCTTCTAGCTCTCTAGCTCGATATGGGGTTTAGGGCAGAGGACAGAACCAAGGATGGCTTTGAAATGTATTTGGAGAGGAAAATTGAGAAGAAAAGCAGACTTAGATGGGTGAAGACAAAGTAATTCTGTTTTTAACACTGAGATTTAGTGCACATTTATCAGTTCAGCCGGGATTATGGGAGAAAAGACAAGGCTAAAGATAAAGATTTGGGAGTCACTCACATAGAGAGGAAGTTGAAGCCATATCAGTAGATAAATATTGCACAGGATAACTTATTGACTGAAAGGACAAGAAGAGAATGTTTGAAACTGAAACATGAAATTGAAGCACATTAATAATAAAAAAGCTATGATAGTGTGGAAGAGATTCTTGGGACCAAGATTTGTTACATGGCTGTTTCATACCCCATGGGTTCATTCAGAGGAGGTAATTTGAAGTCTTCATCAAAATGTGTTGGTTACTTCAGACTCCTGCAAATGTTGGATCAGGATCCTTATATTCCTAATATGAAATATATCTGTGTTTGTTGATTAGCAAGAGCCCATCACCATATAATGGGGATTAAATAGCCCTGCACTGATGCTGTCAATCTGCCTGATGATACTGGGTTGGTTTTAAGTTGTATCTGAAAAACAAATGATTGTCATTTAATAACTCAGCTGAATGTAATACCAGCATTTAACACATTTTATAGAAAGGAAAAAATATCTTCAACAAAAAATGTGGATGTGTGTTATATGACCATTTACACATCCTTATTTCATGGCAAATTACTAATGGCTACCAGAGAAGACCACATATGCTATTCAATTAATAAGAAATAAAAGGAAAGCCATAGGAGATGAGGCCATATACACTGATAGAGAATGGCAAAGTCCATATGCAATCTATAAACAAGCACATAACTTACAATTGTCTGAAATACTCTTCTTTTAAACCGTTTTCCTTTCTCAACATTTAAATATTTTCAGAGAAGTAACATCATATAATAAAACTAATGAATACAAGAACAGCACTAATGTTCAAGACAGAAGACCTGGGATCAAATGTTAACTTGGGCACATTGTTTTTTACCCCTCCAATTATGTATACATGCTGAGGCTATGATTATCGTCAAATGAAGTACTGAGCTGAGTGGGTTTTGTAAGGCTGCAAACAGGATCCAACTTGCAAGATGCATAAGACAATATCCAGTTAACATCAATGTGTTACTGCAGTCAAAGCATAAGTTAGATTTACTTCCCACCGTTGTCTACATCTTTTTAAATAACTGTCAGTCTTAACTGTGGTGGGGTAGGCAAATATTGAATTTGGAGTCAGATGATTTTTTTAGCCTGTTTCTGTCTCTTAATTATTGTGTAACCTTGGAAAGTAATTTAACTGCTATCAGTTCAGTTTCTTCATATGGGGATTATAACACCCAGTCACAGAGTGGTGAAGATTAAATCAAACCTTCCTGGTGAAAGTTTACAGTAAGAAAGCCCTCTGCATTGGAAAAGTGCCCTACCAATGTGTTGTCATTATAGACCTACATTTTAGAAATATCCAGTATTTCTTCATAGTGATACACATAGTAATAATAATAACAGCTAACAAAAACACAGTGGCTACTTTTTGTAAGTGATATATAGATATATATTTATCATCTAATTTAACCCTTACTACAACCCTGTGATCTCAGTACTTTTATTTTCTATAAATGATAGAGCATGGTAGATCAGGATTTGAACATCAAAAGTCTGGTGACGAAATGTGCTCTTGGCTCTACTTCCTGTTGGAAATCCACATGTGAGTAGTTGCAAGGATTTGTATTGATAAAATGTGAACTCTATACTTGGTGTACACATGACTCTGACATGAGTTATGAGTAATAAGGTTTTGGGTCTGCTGATTAAAAAAGCAATTACTTTTGAAGACATAAATTGCTTTTGGAGTCTAATTTCAGATGAAGTAAAATTAACTCTGGTCTGGAAGGAAATAAGTCTTTCCACTTCAATTTGTTACCAAGCAAGTGGGCTCATTGCCCGATGCACAGAGAATTCAATGATGTGACACCAGGATTTTGAAGAAAGAAAGAGTTTATTGCTAAGCAGTCTAGCAAGGAGACAGGAGAAAGGGCTGAAATCTGTCTCTCTGAGTTGAAAAGGTATAGGATTTTTATATGATTTAGAAGAAGTTGGTTTAGGGAGCTGGAATGAGGTGACGGAGGATGGGGTGGGATGATGTAGGTCTGGCGGTAGGGTTAAGTGGAGCATGCAGAGGAAGATCATTTTAGAAATATCCAATGTTCTATTGGATATTTTCATATATCACATAATCAAAAATGGCAGCCTTAACATGACAAAGTATGGGGATTTTAGAACAACATTTAGTTATAGTTAACTTTGGGTCAGAATTTTCTTGCTTTGCACATGTGTGGGTAGGGGCCAAAAATCCAGAATTTTCTGATTTTGTCCAGTTGAACTAGTTGATAAGGCAGAAGTAAAAAACAGGAATTGGGTGGGATGGGGTGTTACTAAGGACATGGGTGACTGCTAGGGGCACTACCAAGGCATGATTGGGGTAACCAAGGGGAGTAGTTTAAGAGGCAAGACAATTGGACTGGTGGGCAGTTTCAAATGAAAACTAATAAATGATTATTTTTGTTTAAAGTTAGCTTGCTTCAAAATCCCTAGCACACTGCTATAAATGATGTAGGAAGAAGATTTCCAAAGCAAAAGTAAATGCAGGCAAATGTTTCATTAAGAAATGTTTAAGGTTGTTAGCATATTGACACAAAACTGGGGAAAGAATGAATATTAATTGAATGAACACAAAATGCTAGGCTCTATGATAGGTTCTTCACACATTTCATACAACTTAGCTCTTAACAAGAAAGTGGAGTAATTATTTCACAGATCAAAAAGATGAGAGAGAGATTAAGTTTGCAAGCATGGGAAATTGCTTGTTACTGAGAAATGAACAGGATAGAAACACCTTAAGGGCCCGGCTAGATAGCTCAGTGGATAAAGAGCACGCTGGGATACCACATGGGAGGCCCCAGGTTCGGTTCCCGGGAACCTCTCCTAGCGGACAGACCGCCTTGAGAATGGCAAGCCGCCATGGGTGAGCCAGAACCGCCGTGGGCAGGGCAAAAAGCTGCCACGGACAGGGCAAAAGCCGCCACGGGCAGGGCAGGTCGCCCATGAATGGAGCGCAGCCAGCCACCTGTGAACTGAAGCAAGAGCCGGCCGTGAATAGAAGCAGAAGCCGCCCACAAGCGGGGAAAGCCACGCCTGCGCAGTGACCAAGTCTCGGCGCGTCGCCGCAACGGGGGGAAGGGGAGATATGTAATAAAATTAAAAAAAAAAAAAAAAAAAGAAACACCTTAAAAGACAAAAATGGAATACCACGCTAGTCCACATTCAGCCATTCATTCTTCATTCAACAAATATTTGCCAAGCACTCTTTGTGAGCCAAACACAAAACTAGGTACTGTGACCGTAACTCTAAAGTCCTTCTCCTCAGGAGCTTGCAGACAAATGGGATATACTGAAATAAAGGCCACACTTCTTGCTATGTGGATAAACCAATGTGATGGAGAGCATGTATTGGATGGGGCAATTTTTCTAGGGGATATAATGCCTAGATTGAAGAGAAAGGCACTGGCTAGCCTGAGATCACAGGTGTCCACTTTTTTTCCCTGATGAGATTTTATTTTGATTTTGCTGAAACCTTACTTATAGCTATTGGGTAAGAGGAGATGGAAGTGGAGGGTTTTGAGTAAATCAGAATGCCGAGCCTTCCTTTTTTTTTTTTTTTTCAGATCCCTCCCTAGCCACACATCATCTTATCCCTCCCCATATTCTTCTTGTTCACCATGAGCCGATTGGGTTCCAGCTGTGTTTTCTATTGTAGATGATGGACTCCCAATTAGATGGTCCCCTGCTGGCAATAATAATGTAGCCTGTTGTTTTAAATCCACTAAACTATGCAGAAGATATTAAGTTTTGCTCATTTTAAAAATTAAAACTCTGGCACTTTTATACGGTATATTTCTCCATGGAATTTATTTAAACAATATATACTCCAAATTTTCCCTGGAGACCTTTTGACCCACTTTTAAAGTAGCTCAAAATATTTGAGCCAAATTCACTTGTTCAGTTTCCATATTTTTGTTGATGCTGTATAGGTAGTAAGGGAAAAAAAAAACATTTACTGAGTGGCTCATCTGTACCAGGTTATTTTACATGCATTTATTATTGATGCTAGGAGGTAGGGATTTGGTCAAAGAGGATAGGCAACTTGTCCAAAGCCACTCCGCTGAAAGTGTCAGAGCTCCCAGGAAACACAGGACTCACACCTGTGTTTCAAAGCCATTGCTCTTTCTGTGGAACAATTAACACAAGCTCAGCCAAGCACCTGTATTGTAAATGAAGTTTTAATTGGAACACAGCTACACCCATTTATTTATGTACTGTCTGGCTGCCTTTGGGCTACAATTGCTTAGTTGAGTAGTTGTGACTAAGACCCTATGGCTTGCAAAGCTGAATATTTACTGTCAGTTACATTCCATAAAATTTTTTCAACTTCTGAATATATAAAGATAAGTTAATAATTTCAAACACTCAATGGCAATTTACCCCCAGAATCTTCTTGACACTAGAATCCCCAAAATGTTAGAGCTAAAAATCTCATAACTAATTTATGACATTAGAATAGTTTCTCTTTTTAAAGAAACACACTGCAAAAAATTCATTAGAGTTTCCAGGAATTTTGTTAAACTATTTTCTTAGATTCTGATTTGTGACTGTTTATTTGTTGTCATTTTCACATGATGTCAGTTATTATGACTCAGTTTTTAGGTGAAATAGACTTAAATATTTCAAGTCTGGATGCTATCTTCTAAAATGTTGCAATTTGTTAGTTATGGTGAATAGGATGCAATTTGTCTGAACTGCGGGTGTATTGAACCTGTCAATTTTTAAGATTGAAAGGAAACATCTCATTAACTTTCAAATGTTTTTGTTTAATTTACATATGAAACCATCCCTTCTGAAACATTCCTTCAGTGATTCTGAAATTCTATGGTTTTAACATTTTTATAATTATTGAAGTATAAGGAATGGAGCACCTTTGAGTAGAAAAATAATAATTACTACCAAATTTAGCTAACACATATTGTTAGTCACATTTTCTGTTTCTTTTGTTTGTGTAATTTACTTAGAATATCTTTCCCTCTTATTTACCTAACAAATATTTTCTCTC
>PVKH010007469.1:0-20257 GCA_004027955.1 Chaetophractus vellerosus | reverse complement strand
TTAAGGTTGACCCAAGTTTGTCATTCAGTCAGTCATTCTTAATACTTAAAAATACATTTAGCAATAAACTTCAAGAGGATGGAAAATAAAATAACCCTAGGTTGGTACAGTCTTTCTTAAGTGGATAGAGACCAGGCCTGAAGAAGCTAGTAAACAAGAACTGCTTAGTCCTCACTTGCAACACATCCCTAAAAGAAATACCAGACAATTTATGTAGAAAAGCACATCACATATTAGTGGTGGTAAACCTTCCCAAGAGGTCAGTTACAACATCTGTGTCCTCTGGCTTCTGGCCTTGATTCTAGGCCACAAATCTTTCCAGAAATGCTAAGAAATATAAATCCATATTTGTAGAATGGTGGAAATTATAAACACAACAGTGTTTAAACCATCTTTAAATTAAGGCAGTTTATCTCCGTTTTATAAACCCCATAAAGCACTATAAAGAGATTTTCCTACAGATCTTCTAGCTCCCACCTCAAAGAGGTCTGTCCTCCCAGTTCAGAAATATCATATAATGTTCAGTTGTTGGATATCTTCTAATTGCCAGTTTTATCACTGAGGATTAGAGCCTCTATCACGATTCTCCTGTGACAGTGAAGAAAAGCCAGATGCAAATGCTTCCTCGGTGTGATATATCCCTGTTGTAGTTAGACAAATACATTTCAATTTTAATGTCCCTTGGGACAGGGAGTGTATTTAAGCATCTCTCTTTTCATGATGTAACAATAAAATCATGCACATTTCAGGACTTAAGTTTTCACTATGATAGAAGTCCTAAAATATAAAAACGTCTTACATAGAAAATAGGCAAAGAATGAACAGTGGCTACAGCAGTTTTCGTTTTTCAACCAAGTCAACCAACAAAGAAAGGCCTGTACTCATAAGAATGAGAAAGTATTTCGGCCCCAGTTCCTATTTAGCCCTTGACCCCAAATGTGACTGACAAGTGGAATGGTGATTTGGGAATGTGAACAGACACCTGTCCGCTGAGGAATGGACTAGAGCCAACAGCTCATTACACAGAAAACTACTAAACAGCCATTGTAGAACAACGACTTTTCATCACCTGGGTCAGATACAAACCAATAACCTAGAGGTGAAAGGCTGTCCATCAAATTCTAGTTCCCACTTCCCAGGTCCATTCAATTCCATCTATTCAATTTTAAGGACTCTCTTCTATAGGTTTGTGCAAAAGAGGCCATGTGATTCAATAGAGTTCAGACTGTTATTATTTATGGGATGAACTGAAAGGATTATAGATTCGATCACAATTAATTTCTCCCCTAATGAATCTGCAGGCTTTAAATAATCTTCTCAAAGTGCACATCACTTTTCTTTTCTCCTTAGATGCTCTTGAGAGAAGGCACACTGGGTGATTTCAATGGTCGATACTCTCAGCCCTAAAGTGGATTTGACATGTAGACGAGGCCGTTAAGCCCAAGTCTGTGAAGTCCACACTAGTTGCAGTGTTCCTGATGTCTGGGCACGTATTCATAAATTAGCAGCCCAAGTGTTTAATTTTCATGCAAGTACTTATGTGTTTACTAAAGATTAGCATCTTAATTAGTCTATATTTTTCCCTGAGACAATTGGCACGAACAGTATTTGCGCATACCTGACCGAGAGGATGCAAAGTAAAAAAATAAAAAATTAAAAGTCACAGTTTTATTCAAAAATCCCAATTAGATAGTCATTCCCCTAGTATGAAGCAAAACGACATGAAGAATGAGGAGTTAAGTAACCACTGAGAGTTTGGGGTTTTATTTTTTATTATTATATTTATTTATTGGTTATTTTGGTAGGTTTTTCTTCTCAATTATAGCTCTCTTATAGAGAGTTCAGCAAAAGCCTTTTCTCTCAGCTCTCTTTGTATTGCATATCTGGGTCATGCTTGGAATATTAAACATTTTGTCTCCTCCATTTTAAGTTCTGATAATGTAACATTATGAAGTAGCTTTAATTTAGCTAATTTCTGAGAGACAAGGAAAGAAAATGATTGAAATACTTCAGCTCACTTAGGGACTTTCTGCTGAAATTTGGTGAAATTTTATTGTAAGACTTTTCTAAATGGAACGTCTTAAGAAATTTAAAAGTTGTTAACAAAAAAAAAAAAATGATAGAAACATCCAGAATGAAACAGAGGGACTTCACCTGAAAGTTCCCAAACTGATAGTCACACTGAATTTAATCACTAAGTGTTGTTCCAAAAGTCAGTTCACGGATCCAAATGCAGAGACAAAGTTTAGGGATTGGGTGTGATTCTCATGGAACCCCGGCAAATTAAGTCACACATGACTTCACTTTCTCTCTTGTTACCAGGTCATTAGAATGAAAAGCTTTTGAAAGCTTTTTTTCTCTACTTTTCTGTTTTTTCCAAATACGGATTTATCTTATATCCCACAAACATACAAAGTTTGTGCTTGTGTGTTCAATATTTCATATCTTAATATACATAGTCTTGTTCTAATATTACACCCCACAAAATAATAACATGAGATTTGTACTTGTTTTGTAAATCTTTTTCTCACTAATTTTCTAAAATAATGTGCTTGGGAAGCATTACTTTATAGTCACAGATAATTCGTTTCAGATGGCCTATAATTTATGCATTGACCACCAGTGTTTAATAGGAAAAATTTAGGATTTTTGTAATGTATAAGCTCATCAGATATAGTTTTTGCTTGCATTTATCTTTTTCCATGTAATAGTTAATTGGAAGAAAAAATGAAAAGAAAGATGATTTTAAAAATTAACAAGGAGAGTTAAGCAAGGCAGTAGCCTATATTGTAAATGTCATATAGACATTTTAAAATGTATAATGGAATCTGATCATCTTCATTGTCATAGTTATGACTAGCTGTCACACGTGTATTTTATGGCATTATATATAACCATGTGGTGTTATAACATGCAACATGACATTTGACTGGCATTAAGGGGCTCTCTGAAGAAAGGAGGGCAAGGAGACAGGAGACATCAAAATTTTCATGAAAAAAATAAAATAAAGCAAAACAAGTAAAAGGGCAAATGATTAAAAGGGAATAGCTATTATGGTCTCTCTTCCTTTTCAAAAGATCACTCAGAAAATGAAGTTTCCTAATTTGGGACAATCCAATATTATTTTTTAAAATGTAAATGCCTGAAAGAAATTTCAACCCCATTATCAAGAATCTGGCTACTTTCCAAAGTACAATAACCCCTCATTTACCTGATATTGACAGGGAATAAACTTTCCACACAAGTGAAACTTAAAACCAAAACTTTTTGTGGACTTCAACTCTTTTTTTTATTCACCTCATGCTGAAATATACTTCATATTTCCTTGCCCTCTCAAATTGATTTTACTGATGTAATTTTATTGATGGACTTTGGGTCATCATAATAAACATCAATTATCATGCAATGAGATTCTTATTGGCTTATTTATAGAGTTTATTATTCTGAAAAGAAATTGCACCGTGTGGCCATTTTTTATTTCTTGTATCTATTATTTATTTATTTTGATCTCTCTAGAATTCTTTATGATATTCTAATTCCAAATTCTAATTGGCTAGAAAACCAGATAACCTGACATTGCAATTGTGCCCAAACTGAGAGGAAATAGGTTCTGAGTGAGGTACCAAGGCATCCTCCTTATACTTAATATGTAACATATATGCAGAGACATCTTGCCTCTGTGTTTACTTCTCAGAAGCTTCTTTGCTTTCCCTCTTGTTTTTAGCTGAATCTCCCATTAATTTCAGTAGCTGAATGAGTGATCTCTAGATAAAAGGGTGCGACTATTCAAAACTCTGAGTCTGTAGGGTAGAAAGAACCAGGACAGTTAAATTGGACCTACTGTATTCTGACTACACGGTCATTTTCAATCCCAGTGAAGGGGTCAACCACAGATTCGTCTCCCCCCCCACACACACACACATTTATAGACAATTATAGATTAACAACAGTATCCTATCTCAGTACTAGGAAAAAATTTATAGACAATCTTTGATTAACAACAGTATCTTATCTCAGTAATAGGAAAAAATTCCTGATTGAGATCAATTTTAACCTGCTGTTCATGCAGTCACTTTCAAGACATTAAAGAATACATTGGAATCAAGACTGAGAATACTTAAAGACACCGCAATGGTGTGATCACAAGCATTTGCATATGATGTTAGAATAGTAAAGCCACATAGCTTAAACATTTTAAACATCTCTGCAAGGGAGTATTGAAGTGCCAGGGACTCAACCAAAACTGAAGTCAGACAGCCTTGCTTCCCTAGGCATCATGTGGTCAGTAAAGAACAAATTATTTCTCTAAGCAAAAATCATTTCTCATGTAAGATGACCGAGAGTAATTCACAAGGCTCTTTACAATGAAGTGCTTATCCAGTAGATAAAGAAATCTGCCAAATTTACATAAGAAACAAAATGCATAAATGGTTAGTAATCCAAAAATAGCTAAGTGCCCTACATAATAGCACTTTGTGACCAGACTAATGATTTGTCATCTTTTTTACTCAGTTTCTTCTTCATCTGTGGAGTTGGGGCTACTTAGAAAGGGACAATGCTGGTATTGTCTCCTTTGCATGGCTGTTTGGGAAGTTAATAACTGACACTATTTAAAAATGTTTTGAATTTATCTTATCGAATGAGATAATGAATGCAAAAAGGGGCTTTGAACACTTTTTGAGGATTATAGTGATGATTAAAATCAGTACAAAAGAAATTATCTGTCTATAAAATATTACTTCAATGCAGACATATGCCAGGTGTAAATATTTCACTGCTTTATATCATTTTATGCATAAAATTTAAATTTTAAATGTTATAAAAGTAATTTGGCACAGAAAATATTTACTCAAAAACTAGTGTTGATGATAAAAATTTGAAAATGAATCCCAGTAATAATAGCGATAAGAATGTGAAAGCAATACAATATTTGTGAAAGAAAAACTCCTAAATACATCTCCAAAACCTTCACTAAACTTCAAAAATGGATCAATAATTTTGACAATCAAAAGGAATATGCAGGAAAAGGATGTGGCTCAAGCGATTGGGCACCCCTCTACGATATAGGAGGTCTAGGGCCTGGTTCCCGGGGCCTCCTGGTGAAAGGCAAGCTGGCCTGTGCGGCAAGCTGACCCTACCGGAACGGAGAGCTGGCCTGCACGGAATCCTGGCCCATGCGGAAAGCTGGCTCAGCAAGATGATGCAACAGGATGAGACACAGAAGACAGACGAAGAGAGATGCAACAGACCAGGGAGCTGAGGTGGCACAAGAGATTAAGCACTTCTCTCCCACTCCAGAAGGTCCCAGGATCGGTTCCTGGTGCCGCCTAAATCAGACACAGAAGAACACACAGGGAGCAGACAGTGAGTGTAAAACAACTGGTGGTGGTGGGTAAATAAATAAATAAAATAGGACGAGGCCTTTAAAAAAAAAAAAGAATATGCTTCCAGATTTAAAAAAATAATAATAACAGCTGCATGGAGAGAAGATGATTGAGCTTCCATTTCTTCCTGTTAATTCTCTCAATGCCTACTCTGTAAAGTCTACAGTCTATTAAGCACACCCCTGCTACTGCCTGTTCATTCCTCAGGTTTCAAGATAGCCATGCCCTAAGGTATCTACCATAACATTCCTCACATCTCAGGGCAATTGCTTCTTTCCCTCCCCCAATAGAATGCAGAAGCTCTGGCAAGGCTGAATGCTCCTCTGTCTTATTTTTTGTGGTGCCAAAGAAATATTTGTTGAATTAATAAATGTTAGGCCCTGTGCTAGGAAATGGGAATGCAATGAATACAGTGTGTTTTCTGACCTCAAGTTGCTCACAGTTCAGTGAAGAAGGCCTACATTCAAACAAACAATGATGTAGAAAGCTAATCCCATGATAAATGAACTGGAGGAGGGTCCCCTGGGACTGGGCAGAGCAGGATGCCAAGAAAGACTTTCTGGATAAAGTAATGGAGCAGGAGGAAGGGAGCTAACTAGCAAGTCACAGAACCCATCTGGAGTATATCCTCATTTATAAAATGAGGCATTTGTCCTAGGTGCTTTCCAAAATAGACTCCAAGACAATTTAAATCATGACCATAAATATCAGCATAAATATTTATAGTTGAGTTACACGAAAAACTGGATTTCAGATAAACAGAAAAAGATGTTCTAGAACTACATTTTCTAAGCTGTGTTTCTCAAAACACAGGCACCCTGCTAGAAAGTTCATAGTTATTTGGTAGAATTTTTTTAAAGTTCCATGGGCAAAAATATATTTGGGAAATATTACATAGTTTATCCCACCACAGAGGTTCATGGTGTTCCCTAGACTGCTACAGGCTCTAAGTAGCCTACAGTGAAAAAACTTGTTAAACTCTCCAAATGTTTTGATCAGGAAACCCTTTCTTCACAGAGTACCACTGCCATCTTGATGGAGACCATCTGAAAACATGGATGGAGACATGCATAAAACAGCTCTGGCCTTCTTCATCAACAATATCATATAAAGCATTGCTTTTATTAGAGGATAATATTCCAAAAGACACATAAACCATCAGTGAGAATCATCCCAGAAAATACAGCAGTAATAGATCTAACCCGATGGGCTCTTCCTCATGGACCTACAAAACTCTTCGGTAAAAGGAAAGGTGAACTATGGCTTTCCTTTTATAGAGATTATGAAAGGATTCAACATTTTTAAAAAATGTTCCAAATTTTACTTTCACCTCTACTATTATCATGGAGGCACATACTCAGTGACTTGCTGTGAAACCCTGAGCTTGTCACTGAACTTGTCCCTCACCTGGGAAAGTAGAGCGCTGAGTGGGACAGTCTCTGAATACGCTGGCCTCACAATCACCCCCAATCAATGCTCCAATGTACATTTCCCTTTTTACACAGCCAATTTTCACAATAAAGAATTACGGTATTAATTTTTAATTGTTTCTTTTCATTCTAATCACCCCCTCAATGTTAACAAAAGTCTTGGTAGACAGGAATACTTAATAAGAGCTTTTTGATCTTCTAAATTGATTGCTTAGCTTTTGTATAACAGGTATGTCCCAAGTAGCAATCTATGATAAGCTGCTAGTTTTACTCATGTGGGGAAACTTATTTTTTTCTTGAAATGGGCCAAATCTCTGAGCATTTATAGCCAGTTCCATTTTACTTCAGTTCTGGAAAAACTTGATTTATTCCATTAAAGTCTTTAGGAGCAGATTGTATTATTTATTCCTAAGTTAAGTTACAAGTTGAACATCTAATGTTTGTAGAGAAATTCAGGAATGTGTCTTCTGCTGATGGGAAAATTTAAAACGCCCTTTAAGTAAAAGTTTTTCACCATCCAAAAGATGGCATTTAGTTTCTCAGAGATATCATCTTGTTTTTCAGAAGACATTAGGTAACATTTAATGGCAAACGGTATGAGAGCTATAGAAATCCTGACAACTGAGAGCATAGCGAAGACTTCAGAGAGCCAAGACGAAAGGTAGAGAAAAGCAGCACGCCTGAATCAGCAGAGGGTGATTTTAACTGGAAGGAGGAACAGCTGTCCTTCACACACTCTCACCATTGGCCCATATGACAAACTCATGTTTAGGAAAATCAAGGTACAGAGATTCTAGAATGCTTATACATTACGGGTCTCTACAGTGAAAGAGTCTGGGGTGATGCATTTCAGGCCCATAAAAAAACATGACAGGCTGATGCATTCTTATGAAGGCAAAACAGGTAGCTCCACATATGGCCCTTTTTTGGAGAGTTGCACACTTGGAAGAAGAAATAAAATCTTGATTCCAGCCTATAAATCTAAAGTGGTTTTTCAAGGTTTGAAAAATCTTACTATTTTTGAATTACAGTCCTGCCCTACTTTGGCATGGAAAGGCATTCATGAATCCTATGAAAGTAAGACAGAAATTGAGAGACTGTGTTTCTTCAGACTGTGTCATTCAGAGTTTGCTAGCGAGAACTGGGGTTTATTATGTGTTTGTTAGTTCTAAGACTATGAGACCATGGTTGTTAACTTTTATGTTAATGAGCTCCCTGATTCATTTATAAAGTATTAGAGATGAGAAAACCTGTACAACCTGGGGAACCCACACAATATACTGAAATAATCTGTATCATATCAGTGACCTCTTTTAAAAATTACCTGGGGAGCGGATGTGGTTCAGTGGTTGAGTGCCAGCTTCCCACATTCGAGGTCCTGGGTTCAATCACCGGTACCTCCTAATATATATATATATATATATATATCACTATTTTTTATAAATATATATATATATATATCACTGTTTAAGAGTTTTTATTCTTCTGTGTTTGCCATAGTCAGAAATAATGTGATAATAAAGAATGCCTAGAGTTGTCATTTGTCAAAATAAGTCAAGCTATTGGCAATTATAAGGAAAAATGAAAGTTTTAGGAGTAAATAGTAGTCTTTTGGGAAGAGTTTGCCCTAAAAGAAAGTTAAAGGAAATCTATATCTATTTTGTGGAAGGAATCATCTGAGATGTAAAAAAAAAAAAAAAAAAAAAAAAAAAAATTTAAAAGGGAAGAGTCTATTAATGACGGGTCACAGGCCACACTAGGCAGAAAAGGGCAGTAGGATTGAATTTAAGAGCGAGTAGGAAACAGATGCTACCCGGGACAGCATTAGCCAGGCCCCTGCAGCATGGCTCAGGACAAATGTTTAATAGTTGGAGAAATCTCTTAGTGAGTTTATCTTAGAGAGTTAAGAGTTGCAAATCATAAAGAAACTGGAATGCAATGAAATTTTTTAAGTAAGGATGAGTTATCAAGCTTTAAAAGTCATAGCCTTAGAAAATTGTGGCCCTGGGCCAATCTTCAAGGAATACCCAGAGAGTCTGGTATATATTTTTAAATAGCCTGAATTCAAAAGAGGCAGCTAGAAACAGTACTGAAAATAGGAGACAGAGAGGTCAAATAACATGGTTTATAACAGTGGCTCTCAACGTCGCCTACCATTTGAATCACTTGGTGCCTTAGTTTCCTAGCGACAACGGGTTGACTTAACAACAGGAATTTATTGGTTCACAGTTTTAGAAGCCAGGGCTGGAATCTTCTGGCTGGCTGACAATCTTGGGGTTCATTAGGTTTTCCGTCACACAGCAATGCACAGGGAGGTTCTTCTTTGTCGTCTGCATTCTCCTTTCTCTTCCAGCTTCTTGTTTCTCCCATGGCTTTCTCTATGTCTGAATTTCATTCAACTTATAAAGGACTCCAGGAATCCAGAATAAAGCCCAACCTGATTCGGGTGGACCACACCATAACTGAAGTAACATCTTCAAGAGATCCTATTAAGAATGGGTCCATACCTACTAGAATGCAGACCAAGACCAAGAACATGTGCAAACTGGGGGATGCAATTTAATCCACCACACCTGGGCAGCTTTCAGTACACACTCAAACCTCAGCCCCAGAAATTTGGAATTTCAATTCCAGGTATCCTTATTTTTAAAATGCTTCCAAATGATTCCAAGTACAGCCAGGATTAGAATCCCTAGGTTATTGTGGGAGATACTTTAAACTGAAATATCATCACTTACAGAAATTGCAAACACATGGTAAAAATCTAGCTCTAATCTATTTTTCAGCCTTTCTCTTTCTACCACTCCTCATTCTAATAACCATTCTTCCCAGTATTCTCCAAATATAGCTTTTTCGTGCCTTTACGCCTTCTTTCACAAAGACTCTGCCTTTAATACATTTTCCCTGCCCTGCTTCCCTTTCTCCAGGTGGTGAACTGTACCTTCTTGCAAAGTACAGCCCAAATGTCATATTTTCAGTGACATTTTCTCAGGAGCCCTCTTTCCCACCCTCCATGATTCCATAGCACTTTATTCAATTCAGAAGCCTACCATTTACTATTGTGTTATAGTTCATCACAACTCCAAGACAAGCTATAATCACTACAGCTCTCACTGAAGTCCTTAGGCAACTATGCTTGGAATACATGACCCCGCTTTCTCTGGCCCTGGCTGAGTGGACCAAGGCAAGGACATGAATAAGCACAATTATTCCACAGGATAGCCAGTAACCTATGAATCAAATCCAAATGCAGGTCTAGCAATTCCAAAATCTGTGCTCATTGTGCTATGTTCCACAGCCAGTTTCTTTTTTGTAATAATAATACCTATAATAAGGGTGGGATGGATCATTAAAAATAGCATGTTGATGCAGAAATTTAGAAAATGAAAATTTGCAAAAAGAAAAAAATTTAGATTACCTATAATCCTATAAACCAGAGACAATTAAATTAACTTTGGGGATATGATATAGTTAGTTTGTCCATTCGTTCATTCATTTGTTCATTAGTTTGCTGGTTGTATAGTGGGGAAAGAAGATTTGTTTAAATTATATAAATATATATATATATTAGGAGTCATGCTTGAGGAGGTTTTCCCTTCCCCAAAATAATATAAATATTCACTTCAAATGCTCATATAATTTTTTTTTTGAGGTACTGGTGGCGGGATTGAACCCGAGATCTTGTATGTGGTAAGCCAGCACTCAACCACTGAGCCATATCAGCATCCTAATTTTAAGTTCTCAATGTAAACCTCTATGTTTTTTTATCATCTAGAATTGATTTTTTTCTCAAATGGTTTGCAGTAATCATAATATAATATCAGTAATTTGATATGCCAACTTTATTATGTATTAGAATTATATTAATGTCATATATATATATATTTGGATATGTTTCATGTTTTCAGTTATGCTGCATTGATCTGCCCATATATTTCTGTGCTGACCCACTCTATGTTAACCACTTGTAGTCTTGCCAAATTATTAAATATGATTTGGAAGATCCCTCTTATTATTACTTTTTCAAAAAAAAATTTACCTGTTACTGCTTGCTTATTCCTGCTTCCTGCATATAAATTTAAATGTCCTAAAAATAGCTTTGAGGTTTTAATTGACATTTAATTACATTTAGAAATTAACTTGGGGTATAGCACCTCATTTCTATCTCCATCCCCAAGAACAATGACTGAAACACAACAGATACTAAATGAAAGATAGTTGCTGGATTTAAGCAAATCACTTTATTTTTGTTTTCAGCTTATACAGTCTATTTTATTAGATCTGTCCACTATAGGGATATAAAGTGTATGTCTATATTTACATATCTTTACCAACATTTATTTTTAATATCAGTAGAAATACTGAGACAAACTGGCATAATTCTTTTGTGTCACCTATGTAAGAGTACATAAAGGAGTATACATTGAGTGTTTTTACCATCAAGGCATAAGTCAAATTCCTTTGCTGCCATTACACTCATCCTGTTGAAAAAAAAAAAAAGTTAAATTAATCCCACTAGCTGAGATTGGATGAACAATATTCTCAGTGAGGTAGAGAGATTTCTGAGATAGACCCCAAGATTTCCAGCCCCTGATGAGCATATACCTCCCAATTATTCAAACACTAACCTAGGTGCTGCTCTGGATGACTTTTGCAGATGTATTAAGATCCCAAGTCAGTTGACTTCAAGAAGAAAGATTATCCTGGGTGGGCCTGATCTAATTAGATAAGCATTTTAAATGGGCAAGGCTATTCTGTGGGGGAGGGGAGGAAAAAATTCAGAGCATGAAAGGGATTTAAAATGATGGAGATTATCCAGGGCTAGTTTGAAGACAGAGAGGGCCACATGGCAAGGAATGTGAGGACCTCTAAGAGTTGAGAGTAGCCCTCAGCTGATAGCCAGCAAGAAAATGGAATTCTCAGTCCTACAAGCACAAGGAACTGAACTTTTCCACAAAACATGTGAGCTTGGAAGAATACAGGCTGCAAAGACCTTGGTTTTAGTGTTTTGGGACCCTGAGGGGCCTATCCTCACTGTCCTGGAATCTGACCTACAGACGTGTGAGCTAAAACATGGGTATCCTTTCAAGTCACTAAGGCTATGGTAACTTGCCATGCAACAAGACAAAACGAATATACCTGGCAAGCAACTTGACACATACCTCTTTTTAATTCCAGATCTGAAGGCATTAATGTGACGTCAATCCAAAAGCAACTACTTGCTTTATTGGTCAAAATTGGGTACAAGAGGGGCCGGCTGAATAGCCCAGTGGATAAGGGCGCCGGTATACCACATGGGAGGCCCCGAGTTCGGTTCCTGGGGACCTCTCCGAGTTGGCAGACGACCTTGAGAAAAGGCAGGCTGCCGTTGGTGGGGCAAAGCCGCCATGGGCAAGGCAAAAAGCCACCACGGGCAGGGTGGAGCGGCCACAGGCATGGCAAAGTCACCCGTGAAACACGGAGCTGCCGCCCACGAATCACAGAAGCCGAGCAGCCTGCAAAACACGGAGCTCTGCTGCCCGCAAAACACGGAGCAGAGCCACCCATGAAACGGAATGGAGCCACCCATGAACGGAGCGAGCCGCCTGCGCAGAGGGCCAACTCGGTGCATCGCTGCAAAGACGGGGGGAGACAAGAAGCAGGCATAGAAAAAACACAGAAGAATGGACACACAGCAAGAGCAAGCAGAAAGGGGGGGGATATGTAACAACAACAAAAAAAAGATTGGGTATAAGAATCATTATCAAAAGACTGAATATTTACAGTCAGGGAATTTCACTAGCTTACAAGGCACCCAGTAATCCATATTACCATTACAATAAAAGTATGTGTCGCTGGTATCCATCATACTCTGTTGTCTTTAATATTGAAAGGCAACATTTGGGTATTTTTCTTTCTTCATTTGAAAATAGTCTCTATGTGTTCAGCAGCTAGCCAAGGCTTTAGGATTTAAATGTTTAAAGTGATTTCTTCTGTACATTCCGTACCCAACCATGGTCTACCTCATCCTCTGAGGCAATTTATAGAACAAACATTGGGGAACTACAAGTCATACTTTATGTAAAATGTGTTTGCAGAATAGTGGCATTTCGGTGGTGCCTCAGGCCCCTCCAAACATGTGATGGACAAATGCCACTATTCGGGAAAGCTTTCAAGTCCACATTACACATTACAAATAAAGAACAATACATGGAAACAGTAGAAGAGTTTCATTTCTATTCAGAGAATAAAAGTGTTTTTAAGGTTTTCATCTTGGTCAAATGATTTCAGTCCTCCTATATAGGAAAATGCAAAAACAGATATTCTAATATAGAATCTATCATGGAGAATCAGGGGATAAAACTGACCTATTAAATAGAGAACAAGCTCGTACACACACACTCATGGTGTGCGCAATAACACGCACACACGAGGGGCAGCTCAACAAAACCTAGAGAGAAAGGAAATGACCGTGAAAACCTTAGGCATATAAAGACATCATTTACTTTACACAAAGCATGCTTCATTCTTGAGGGACTTCTAAAAATTTAAGCCATCTCTTTAATTGGTTTAGTTGTGTTTCAAACAAGGTTAGTTTTCATAGTGGCAAGTTCATGCATTCTCCCTTGGTAGAGTAGTTCTGAAAATAAAAGAACTTTCTCTAGCCAACATCCCCTCTATCAGTAAAGCACAGTGTAGCTTCTAGTCAGTGACCTTAACCCCTCTTCCTCATTTGCCAGCCTTTCATGGGGATTAGTAGTTCTCCCAGTTGAGTCTCTATAGTAGCTTATCACCTCTGACAATGGAAAATCAGGGCTTAGGAGCCTCTTTTGAAAGGATGAACACAAATATCATCTTTACAGTACAAGTTTAGGATACTGGTATAGCCTGATATGTGTAAGGAATCTCTTAACCCTCTGCACCCCTAAATGTAAGCTCCCAGGATAAAAAGTGACTACTCTTTCAACTAAATTGAAACTACAGGATCTAGCCTGATAACCACCATCAGAACCAGCCTCACGGAAATGCCCTGTTGCATGCAGACCAACCTTGTAGGAATTTCAGCAAAGGTGAAAGGAGGAAGCAATCACACTTCTATATTCAAAATTCTCTTTCATCAAGGAGTGGGATGGTGTACGGCCCAAATCCATTCGAATATCAACCAATCTGTGTTGAATCAAGGTATTTCTATAAACCTTTAACACGAACCTGGAGCTTACCTAAAACATAACTTCTAAAAAAAACCATCATACTGTAATAACGACTTCAACTACATGGTTGATTAAATAGAAAAAGGAAGCAAATGGGAGTAGGGCAGGAATTCATACTTTTTAAATTTTCCTCTTACTTTTAAAATCTAAACTAATCAAAAACCATCTAGTCACATTGATATGGATTTTGAGTCCAAATGAAAATTCAAAAGCATTCTCCATATTAATTATTAATTTTATTTTTAAAGAAGAAGGAGGAGGAGGAGGAGGAGGAGAAGAAGAAGACGAAGACGAAGACGAAGACGAAGAAGAAGAAGAAGAAGAAGAAGAAGAAGAAGAAGAAGAAGAAGAAGAAGAAGAAGAAAGTAAAAGGTCTGTATTTTTCCCTTTCCAAATCACTGTTGGAGGAATGACTAGTGCAGAGGTTCTTAACCAGGGGTCCATGAGCTTGAATTGAAAAAAATCAACTTATCTTTATTTTCTCTGGCCTCTAATGGAAATCTAGCATTTCCTTCAGTTTTGAATGTATGCAATAAATTACAGTAGTATTCATTTCATATCACATTGCAGTTGTTGCATATCTAGAAAAATTGTTTACACACATCCACATTTCGATATTATTGTGTTGCTAGACCCAAGGCTAGTTGAGTGTCATAAAACCATCTGCCGCTACACTGCTACATTCTGAGAAGGGGTCCATGGTTTTCACCTGACTGGCAAGAAGGTCCGTGGAACAAAAAAGGTTAAGAACCCCTGGACTAGAGTGATGTTCATCCAAGGTAATGGGAGAAATAACAAAGGTATTACAGTGTTATCAACTTGAAAATCTACCCCTGAGCACTACAAACCTGAAGAGGCTTTATGAGCCTCACAGAGGCACCCACAGAGATCCAGGAGGGCTGTTTGGGCTTCAAGTCTATTTTTTTCTTTTTTTTTTCTTTAATATTATGGAAATGATGCCTTGTCTGTGCTCAGGGGCATGTCCCTGAAACTCTGGGGAAATCTGTGCTTCTGACCAGAAATTGAATTTCAGTAAAGTTGCTTCCTGATGGAACTTGAATGTTCTAAGATATCTGAAACACTGAACTTGACTCGGGGGAAAAGAGAATCAAAGGTAAACTGAATATGGGTACCCCTATAATTTTTGTGTAGCATTTATGTAGTCTATGTATCTTTTAAAAATAAATAAATTAATTAAATTTTTAAAAAAATGAATAAGGGACAAAAATAGTCAAAAATAGTAAGTAACACTGGTGAGGCAAAAGTGGATACAATAAAATGGAAGATGTTTCTTTGCAAAAAAAAAAAAAAAGTAAACTGACACCAGCGAGGTGATGCCCTAAAGAACCTAGATATTTGTACTAATAAATGGATGAGAAACAATGTCACTCTAACTGGAGATCCATCTCTTTAAAAGAATCCATACAAGAAAAGGAAATAAATAAAATATTTTTTCTTCTTCTCTGTGCCATGTTCTTTATGTACATACTCTCATTTAATTCTCACAATAACTCAGAACGGTAAATATTATTATCCCCACTTTACAGAAAGGAAAACTGAGGCTCAGAGAGGTTAAATAACTTGTCCAAAGTCATACAACCAGCAAATGCATATATATGTTTATGTATTTTAATGCATAAGTTTAACCTTTAATCTCCTACTCTTGATTTTACATGAGAACTTCCAGAAGAAAGGTTTTCCTTAAGTCTGGCCTAATATATGTAACAAAACACCATGCATCAGCCTTTCAAAGGACATCAGATCAGAGAATTGGCAGACTATATCTGCTTTTAGCTCAGAATAGGAAGTGGTACCCAAAAAAATGGAATAAATTATACCAAGAAATGGTGCTAAGAAGTAAAGAATCAAAGACACTGATTGAAAGAGAGGGAGAATTTAGCATAAATGTAATATTGTATCTTAAATTCTTCTCCTTTCTCTCCTCTGCCTTACCATATTACCTAGAAGTAGGGTGACCATATGATTTAACACACTGGGATACTTTCTGAGAGTGAAAGAAGGTCCTATTAAAAACTATCCTAGGACAACATAAGTAATCCAAGACCTTTAAATGCTGTGACAGTAAAGGAGGATGAGAAGCTTTGTTCTATGGCAAAGAGTTGCTTTCATAGTAAGGCTGATCATAAGCACAACACAAAACGTTTTTAAGTGTATCTTTAGTACTACCAAACCTCCCTACAATTTCTAATTTTGTTCTCTAAAGCTGGCTTCTCCTGGCTTCCAAAATGTATCCCTTAAGGGGAAAGATATTATGGGGCATTCATGATTGAATATACTAATTTTCTAGGAGCATTTATGTTTTAACATAAAACTATATCTGAAGCTAAAGGAATGAATTTCTAACTTTAGACTATCAGGTAACCAGCAGGGGTATTTGGGGAAGCCAAGAGGCTGCCCAACACCTGTTAAAACAAACCATAAATCCCTACTTACCACCTCCAACTATAAATACAACTAAATCTTACTCTAGAGATAAGACTAAAGTTAATTGGAACTAGACACTGACCAATTCACTTGTAGGTGTAAAATATAAGCCCGAGGAAACAGTATAGGTCACACCTGTAAATATTTTTTTCTATTGATGACTTGAAAAGTTGTCATCAGGAAAACGATCATGGCACACAACTGTCTTTCTTGTAGCAGAAAGCTGCAATGTCCCATAAAAATAAATTGCTTAATCTAGTTTAGAAGAGGATTATTTTGAATGAAGAAATCTGAAATCAGGCTAATCTTAGGCACAAGTGAAAAAATATCTGCCCAGGACCATGTTTGTCACAGACTAAACATTGAGACATGTTTAATAAATTCAGTAATTAATGGATGAATGAGTGAGTACGTGAACATTTTAACTAGATACTGAGTCAGGTCTCTATCCAGACCATCTGACTCCAAATTAGGTACTCTTTTAACTACACAAGATTCAAATTCATGTTCTGAAAAGTAGTGGCATTATACAGAGAATAATAGCTATTAAAATAAAGCAAAATAAAATTGGTACTCTGTAAAATTTTTCACTTCAACTAGAGAAAGGAGAGAAAGAGATTTATAAAAAGAGTCATGATGAAAGAGGAAATTTGGATTTAGATGTGGATGCATCCATGAAATAGAAAGTAAGAATATTTCTTAGATTATAAAAATGAATAAAAAGATGAAATGCTTTAATATGCAGTAAGAAAAGAGAAAAGACAAAAAGAAGGCTCATGTTTGTTTTTATTTTTTATTTAGTAACTATTAATTGAATGCTTCTATCAAAAATAATTAAATGAAACCATATAACAAATAAAGGGTTATAAATGATAGGGGTTGAAAAAAAAGGAAGAAAGAAGCATCCATGCTAAGGAATAAAAATGAACAAAGTTATAGCACATATGAGGAAGAGAGGCAGAGCTATAGCTGCAAAATATATGAAGGTTGATAACAGAGTGCAGAATCAGCAAAGGAAATGTGACTTGAAGTAACAGATAAGCAACAGAATCTATCGGAGAGAAAATCCAAGCGTGACATTTTAAAATTAAGCATAATTAGATGGAGGGAAAGCAAACATCAGAAGTGATGAAGGCAAATACAGAGCCCGTGCACAAAAACTAATGATAATAAAAGAACAAAGGCAGAAAGAAGAAAAAATGGGAAACAAATAAAAGAAAACAGAGTAAAAATTTTTATTCAGAAAATTCTACACTAAAACTTCCCATTTCCACACACATGCTCTGTAAAGAACCAGACACACAACTCTTTTCCCAGACACTGAGAATGTCTTTGCCCCCAGACATAACCCCAAACCCCCCTCACAAAAATTCTCCTCTGTGTGCAACCATCTCCTGGGAAAAGCAACTGTTCGGGCAGCAGTGCCTGGGTTGGCCCTTCATTAGAATAGTTCCCACAGGCATGTGTCCTCACTAGTAATACACAGGAATCCCATATGGCACAATCTGGATCTCGTAGAGGTGAAATCTGCATAAAGTAGGACGAAGCCAGGGCCAGCAACAAAAGCAGAGACATGCACATAGCGACATTGGCTTCATGCCCTCTGACCCAGCTCTGCGCCTGTTCCCACACTTGGTACAAACCCAGGCGAGTGTGTCCGAGGGCCTGTAGGTAGCAGCAGCCTGTCACAGGAGGAGGATGGGGATGAAAGGAAGCCCAGAATTAGTCCCCCGACAGTGTGCGGATCAATTTTAAGGCAGTGCCCTGTCATCCAAAAAGAAAACCTACATGTGGCTACAATTAACCCCGTTAGCATGTGTCTTGCATTGTCCTACTGCCAAGCAAATGACCGTGTAGGGAGATGGCCAAAGCAGAATACTCCTCTAATATCTGAAGATAACAGACTGACTCAGTTGTCTGCAATTTGTAACAAGGCTAGTGAACTTCAATAGTAAAAAAAGGGTTCGTTGTGTGTGTTTGTGTGTGTGTGTGTGTGTGTGTGTTTGGGGGAGAGTGGTCTTTGTTGTCTGTTATTGCTAGTTTTGGGGTTTTTGGTCATTGCTGTTGTCATCGTTTTAATTAAACCCCCCTTGAAATAAAGCTATGCTTGTAGCTTCAATTTCTGGGAAAATAGACTGCCAAGGGTGATAAATTAGATAAGTACACATTATAGTACTGTAAATTATTAGGGAAATATTCGTGAACTTAAACATGTTAACTAACAAGTATCTCTTAATAGAAACCATAAACACACACACACACATGCGCACACACACACACAGAGGTTGAAATCACGTCCCAACTGCTCAGTGTAAGTGAGTGAGGACAAAACTATCCTCCCAACTTGGAAGTCAGATCTCTAAATTATGCCAGTATTTGTGTGTTGCTTGGTGCTCTTTGAATGAAAGAAACTAGAAACATTAAAAAGTATGGATTAACCAATTCTTGGTACCAGCTACTCTATATTTGGCATTTTTTATTACAATTGAAAAACACATGAAAAAATTATGACTAAAAGTTCACATTTAAATTTAGGGGTGGACATTTTTTAAAAAACAAAAAAGCCTCTTCAGTTTTCCTAGTTTATTTTCTACTTATATTTCAAGTACTCCAATGTAAAAAGCTTCAGTGAGGCCATAGGAAATATACTTTAAAACTCCCTTATTCAACCTTCCTGCTCTTTTGATTTGAGAAAAAAATGTGATTATCTCAGAATCTTAATTTTAATGCAAAAAAAAATTTTTTAACTCTCCCCAGCATGGTTTTTTTAATGCCCATTGCATGCTTGAAAAGAAATAAGGGTTCCTTGGAAATGCATTGAATTATTCAGGGACAAGGGAAAACAGCCCTCTCTTACTAGGTATCCTGAGCCCCTACGAAATGGCGTGCAGGGCCTCCCAACTTACATGCACTCTCAGCGCTAGAGGTTCTCATCCAAAAGAACATCTTTCTGAAGACTTTGGGGTTTTCATTTGCTTTTTTGTGTGTGTCACATGACACAAAATCCAGGTAAACTGTCTCACTTGAATTTTAAGACAAACCACTCACAAAATGGCAAAAGAAAGCTACTGTATGTGGCACAACAAGACAATGGAATTCACAGGTTATAAAGTTGCAAAATGGCCATTGTAAATGTCCAATACCCTAATTTGGTGGTCACTTGGCACGCTGCCAAACCTCAGTGCCCTGTGGCCCACCCCCACCCCACCCCACACCCCACAACCAGGAGCTGTTGCTGTGGGATGGTATTCCTATCTTGCAGAAAACGTCTGACTGATTCCATTATGGGGTGGATAGTAGAAGAAGGAAGAAAGAAAGGAGAGAAGAGATGGGTGAAAAAATTAGGACTTTTTTTTAAACATGCTTAGTAATAATATCTCATTTGAAGTCACAGGAGGGACTTTTTTGGTTCTGTTTTTTGGTTGTTGGTTTCTGAATTGAGTTGTAATGATATTTTTAAGCAAGAATATTGCTTAAATACTATACTTTAAGCAATTATGAGCATATTGAATTATCTTCTAATGCCTTCTATGCTCTTTAAGCACATTATATTGCCTTCAAATCAGAGTATTTAATACAGCCATTTATATTGCCTGGCATGGTTTTCATCAAGAGTTCCACAAGGTGAGTTTACTAAGAATGGTGTTTAATCTAAGGTTATCTTATTTTATCAAGTAATTTAAATTTAACATATAACAAGACAGCATCTGTAAGTAGACAAAACTCTATATGTACAACAATACATTTTTACTAAGGTGAATGTTCACATTAAAAAGTTTGGAAATATTTAAGTGTTGTAAAGCCTTTG
>PVKH010007468.1:0-20203 GCA_004027955.1 Chaetophractus vellerosus | reverse complement strand
GTCACTGCGCAGGCGCGGCTTTGCCCGCTTGTGGGCGGCTTCTGCTTCCATTCACGGCCAGCTTTCAGTTCACGGGTGGTTGGCTGCGCTCCATTCGCAGGCGACCTGCCCTGCCCTTGGCGGCTTTTGCCCTGACGGTGGCAGCTTTTTGCCCTGCCCACGGCGGCTCCGGCCTGCCCATGGCAGCTTGCCATTCTCAAGGCGGTCAGCCCGCTAGGAGAGGTCCCCAGGAACCGAACCCAGGGCCTCCCATGTGGTATGCCGGTGCCCTATCCACTGGGCTATCGAGCCGGCCCCCAAATGTAAGGGTTTTAAGATCAAATTCTGAAGTCCAAATTTCTAAGAATACCTGAAAAAATGAAAGCCCTAACTGAAAAACAAATTGTCTTGGTAAGGATAAAGTTTGAATGCTCCAGGAAACACATTGAATCAGATTTCATAATCAAAATATTTTCTCCTAATTATTTAACATAAGTTGCTTTCAAACTGTAATGACCATTTTCATAGCAAATATAAAGAGAACAGTTTAATAACAAAGTAGATTGTAAATCTAGAAAGTTTTTCATTTCTAAAAAATTGAGAAAAAAATTGAGAAAAGTATTAAATAAAACCCCATAAATCAGCCTCTTAAATTATGTTTCTTTTTACTTTGCAGTAGGAAATATTTATAGACCTTTCCTCTATGATATTTCAGGACAGCAAGACAAAGTAGTAGAACAAATAGTGAGCATGTCTCCAAGTCTCGCCAGTGCAAAAGAATGTTGATTATCACAATCACTACTTAGTAGCAGTGTGACATTAGACATGTTTCTTAACTTCACTGAGCTTCTGTTACCTCACCCATAAAATCATGATGAAACAGAGTTTGATAAAAATAAGAGAATATATAGGCAAAGTGCCTGGCTTTGCCTTAGTTAACTTAGTTAAAAAAATCTTAAGTTTTGCTTTACCAAACATGACATGGCCCTTCTTGAGATTTAAAAGAGTGACAAAATTATCACTGTCTGATTAGTAGTTTTAGAGTAGCCCTTAAAATATGAGTTTTGGGTACACACAATCAAACATAAATTCTCATTATAGTCCACAAGAAAATCATGCTACCAGAAGTCACTAAACAAATGACTGACAAGTTTATTCATTCTTCTCAGAAAGATCCAGTAATATTTTATACCTGTGGAAACTTTTCTTATCATTTATCAAATCCTGTTTAAGGGAACTCTAATATATATCAGGACTCTGGTAGTCTACAATTATAGAAAACAATATCCACCTGAGAAAATTAATGCATACCAAGAATAATGATATCTATGTCAATAGTTAGGGCTCCTGTTATTAAATTACAAAATAATTGAGTTTACAGCATAGCCTGGAACAGAAAGATTCCATTTTAGTTTTATCTTACATAATTCTATTAGCTAATACATTGCATGTCAAATTCCTTTCATAAAATATTAAGATGTAACTGGGGAACTATACTGGATTTTAAACCTCTTTTTCCATTTATGAAACTAAATGTATTATGTAATTCAAGCAAATCTTATACCATTAGAATACATCCTCTTTTCTATACCTCCATATTATTCTCAACACAAAAATTTCAAAATCAAAAAAATCTCGTAACAACCAAGCTTATATAAAATTTTGTGGTATCTAATTTTCTTTTCCTAGAATGCTAGATTGAAAAGTGATCAGTATTTGTTATATAAAGAATCTTGCCTCCAACCACTGTTTCTGTAAACTAACTGCTCTTCTCAATGTTGATTCAATGTTAACTCCTTTTACCTTCTCACTTTCTCAATGTATATGTATTTTGTAGAAAGTTTTAGGTGATGGGTAGATGAGTCACTAATCTGGAAGAGTCATTTTATGGTATTTCTGAAACCAAGTTAAGCCATCCGGAGCCCTATCAGATTAAGAGACAAGTGACCAAGGAGTTCCTGAAAAAAATATACTGGATTCTGGAATTGACTGTCACACCTAAAAAGCCATTGGATCCAAGGTCACCTCATATTTGGTAAGAAGGAAGGGGTGTCCTTATGGGCACAGAATTCCCCTGGGCAAGAAGAAATCATATTGTCTGGGTTCTACCCCTGTCACACTGGAAAAGAAGACTCTGGAATAAAACACAATAGTGAACCTTACGGTTCTAGTCCAACCCTGGGAACTTTTCCCAAATTCCTTGTCAAAAACCATCATAGACTAATAGAGCCATGAAAATGTAAAACTTGTAAGCACTGGTAGAGAGAGCACCTAATGCAACCTAATCAAGAACAAGTTAAACAAGACACGTAGGCTTGGTCACAGAGTGAACAGCCAGGAAAGGCAAAAAAAGAGAGCAAAAATAAAGGTATGATGGTTCAGTAGAACAGGATATCTACACTGTGGCAGAACATTAGACTCTCAGGAACCTTTAGAGAAGATGCTAGCAAACTATGGCCCCTGGACCGAGTCTAGCCTGCTGCCCTTTTTTTTTGTACAGCCCATAAACTGAGAATGGTCTTTACTTTATTAAATGGCTGAATAAAAGCCAAAGAATAAAATTCCATGCTACGTGAGCATTATGGGAAACTCAAATTTTGGCATCTGTATTAGTCATCCAAAGGGGTGCTGATGCAAGATATCAGAAAACGGTTGGTTTTTATAAAGGGTATTTATTTGGGGTAGAAGTTTATGGTTACCAGGCCATAAAGCCTAAGTTACTTCCCTCACCGAAGTCTGTTGTCACGTGTTGGAGCAAGATGGCTGCTGACATCTGCAAGGGTTCAGGCCTCCTGGGTTCTTCTCTTCCTGGAGCTCGGTTCTCTCTGGGCTCAGCTACTCTGCTCCTCTGTGTTCTTACTTCCCAGGCTCCAGCTCAAAACTCTCTTGTGTCCTCCTTCTCCGTGTCTTTATTTCCCCAGGCTCTGCATAAAAACTCTAACTCTCTTCTCTGCTGTGTAGTTTTCTCTGTGAGTCCCCTTGGTGGGTGGGGACTCAATGTCCTACTGATGTGGCCTAATCAAAGACCCCATCATAATATAATCATGCCCAGCTACAGACCAGTTTACAAACATAATCCAATATCTGTTTTTGGAATTCATAAATAATGCCAAACTGCCACAGCATCCATAAATAAAGTTTTATTGGATCACAGCCATGCTCATTCATTAATATATTGTCTATGAATATTTTATACTTCCATGGCAGAGTTGGGTAGTTGTGACAGGAATTGCATGGCCAGCAAAGCCTTAAATATTTACTGTCTTGCCCTTTATACAATAAGTTTACTGACTCCTGCTTTAAGTGGCCTGTCAAGCACTTTACAGGGATTATCTCATTTAATTTTCACAACAATCCTATGGGAAAGGCTGTGTGTGTGCAGGAAAGTGTGTATATGTGTGTGCTGGTATCTTTTACACAAGAAGAATCTGAAACACAGATTAAATAACTTGTCCTTGGCCACAACTAGTGAGTGGAAGGACCTGGCAATGAACTCAGGCTTGT
Source organism: Chaetophractus vellerosus (assembly GCA_004027955.1). Classification (NCBI taxonomy): domain Eukaryota; kingdom Metazoa; phylum Chordata; class Mammalia; order Cingulata; family Chlamyphoridae; genus Chaetophractus; species Chaetophractus vellerosus. The sequence continues at coordinate 16,720 of PVKH010007468.1, read as the reverse complement.
CTGACTTTCTAGTCCAGGCCCTGGAGTGATCTTCAGAACAACAGGCTTTTTATACACTGTGGTGATTGTTTTTCAAGTTCCTCTAACATAAATATAATCTGGGAAAACAAAGATTAAATTATATCTGCTTTAAAACAAACATAAGAAAAAGGAAGATCAGACTGCTGGGCATGTCAATTGAGGGAATGAAGCCCAAACACTCAAAACATGCAGGTGTGAGAAACCCTTTCAGGGTCCCAGTGAACTAAAAGGAGACTGTTTCTGTGAAAGTTAGCTTTTAAGCCTCTCTGATTTTAGGAATTAAAGAATTGGAAGGCAACTATAAAGACTGCAGGTGTCTCTGACATTTAAAAGATCTTTATGGTAAAGGAGTGGAAGAACTTATGGGAAAGAATGTTTCTTAGAAAAAAAATTTCTTTTAAGGCCCCGGGAAAATGGCTAATAAAAGTGAATGAAAACCTAACTTAGTGTTATGCAGAAAAGAGATGTACTGTGAATAAACCTCCCTCTTGTATAATTCACTCACTACACTTAATCCTCAAGACCTAGGGGAAGATGAATTTCTCTGGAGGTTGCCTGGGGGCTCAGGCCACTGGCTGGTTATAGGTCCACAAGCAGTCAGAGATCTTCCCTTGTTCTCTGGTTGGTAGCACAATTCCTTCTGATTCTTGAACAGAAAATAACCTTTCCCCACTGATGATGGGACCTAAATCCTCCAGGCTTATGTTGGAACCAGGCCATCAAAAAAAAAAAATTAGCAAATTCAAAACACAAATTCAAATCATTCTGAATGTTTACATAATGATTAGTTTAGAAGAAATCATTACCATAAATTGCATTTTAGCTTCTGAAATATAGTTAGAGATTTACAAATTACATGTTGAAAAAAGCATAGTCCTTTCCCATTAAATCCAAAACCAAAATATATATAGTATTTTAATTCCATCTGTGCTCTAATTGATTCAGAAAATGGAAAATTAAAAGAAACCAGCCTGTTCACAATAAACCACAACCAATTTTCCTTCTTCTCTCTAGTATGTGCTACATAAAAATCAACAGCCATGTATGTAACAAAAGATTAGAACTGGAAAAGATGTTGTGATAGTTTGAAGCTGTATATACCCCCAGAAAAACATGTTTTTAAATGTAATCCATTCCTGTGGGTATAAACCCATTGCAAGTAGGATAGGACCTTTTGATGAGGTTACTTCAGCTAAGGTATGACTCACTTCATTTGGGATAGGTCTTAATCCTATTATTGGAGTCCTTCATAAAGAGGATGGAGGGAGTGGGGGAAAGAGAGAGAGAGAAAGCCACAGAAGCAAGAAGTTAAAATCAATGAAACATGGAAGAAAAGGGACAGACCAGGAGACACCGCCATGTTTCTTGCCACGTGGCAGAAGAGCCAAGGATTGCAGGCGGCCAGTCTTTGGGAAGAAAGCATCACCTTAATGATGCCTTAACTCGGACATTTTCCCAGACTCTAACTGTAAGCAAATAAATCCCCATTGCTTAAGCAAAACCATTTCATGGCATTGCTTTGAGCAGTTTAGGAAGCTAAAACAGATGTTAAAGCTTATTTTTCTAATCCCTCTTATTTGAAGAGGACAAACCAGAAATCCAGTTTAAGGACATGGCCTAAATCTTAGAGCTATTGAGGTACAAAGATGAGACAGGATCTCAGACTATTGGTCCACATTCCCAGCATTCACAAAATTATACCCAAGTCAACTCCACTGGCGTGCAGAGAAGCCCTCCTTTTATGGGCCTGCAAAGGCTCGGACTGCTTAAAGAAAAATGGAACACGTAGTATACTTCTAATTCAAGTTCTGCACTGAGTAATCATTTGAAGCTTACCATAAATGCTTTATCTTAGTCCAATCAGAGGCTTACCTTTTACCTACACTTCACAATAATATTAATACACACTCCAAAACTGGTTTGGCTATCTACAGCTTCGAAATATTTCCCCAGACTCCTCCTCATGATTTTCTCTTTGCCTGTTGCACTTTCTCAAGAAACTATCTTTAATCCCTTTTAAATTCTCTAAACACATTTTCTAAATACCTTACTTGTTTTGTTGTCTTTGCCACTAAATAGAAAGTTATGTTTCCAGCCTTAATCTAACCAGCATACACAGATCACAGTTTTTCAGGGTTTGACCTCCAGTAAGTAATTACATTACAATTTAAAAATTTTTAATTACAGAAAAAAGTTATGTTCTATTGTAATTAAAATATTACAATTTTTTAATTACAGAAAAAATTATTTTCTGTCATAATTCAAAGAACTACAGTTCATGTACTCTGGTATAAGAATGGAAGGGGTAAATACAGCCTAACTCCTTATTATCAAATTCACTCTATTTTTTCCATTTATTTCCCTTGGATCCTTTGTGTGTGCATGCACACACATATACACACACATTCATCCATAGCCTGAGAATAAAATGTTTAGAAATATTCCTGTATTTATTTCCTTTTACATTTTATTATTTTTATTAGCTATAGCTTTCTACTTTTTTTGAAGACTGAAATCTCACTATACATTGAAGCTTACAAAGCTCACCACAAATGCTCATGTAATCCCCTGTCCTTTGTCTCCACCTCACTGTGGAATTAGCTAAGTAAAATAACATACATGCTGCCTATAGTACATTGCTTTATTAGAAACTCTTAGCACAGTATCATGCATAAGTGGAAGTTCAATAAAGATTAACTAATGTTAATAAAATGTCTTAATATTAGGTTTTAAGCTATAGTCAATAGGACAAAACAACAGGTATAAAACTATAAAATATAAGTAAAATGAGGTTAAATTAGGGCCTAACGAATGTCTTGCTTTTTGGAAACACATTTTAAAATCAGATATTAAAAAATTCATTTGTAATTCAATCAATATTTATTGAGATTCTGAAAAGGATAAACATATCTCTTCCTTAAATTTTCTTAAAAGTCTATAAGGTTATGATAAAGAGTGGAGAAAAGATAGAGATAGAGGGTTAACAAAGTTTATAAAAATATTATTTTCAGGCAGTGGCAGCAAAATAAAGATCATGGATGGCTTCTTGTAGGGTATGGAATTTGAGCTTAGTTTTGAAAATGACAAGGGTTTGGACATTAAAACATTGACAAAAGGATATGCCATAGAAAGAGAGAGAAATTTAAACAAATATAAAGAGTGGGGAAAGTCATGGGAATGGGCAGGAAAGGAAGGGTTTTAGAGATATAAGATTAAAGTTGCCATGACATAGCAACTGAATAGTTCTGGGGAGCACCATGACTCTGAGGTTTTACCTAGGAGGATAATGGTGCCATTAACAGAAAGAGGTAATAGAAGTGGAGTAGAAGGCTTGAGAGAAAGTATATTAAATTTTGTTTTATATGCATGGACCTTGAATGTCAGCAGGGCAGATAGGTAGAGATTGCTTTTGAAATTTAGGGTCTTTAATTAATGAGCACAAAACAAACTAGATATATGAATTTGTGGTCTACCACAATGAGGAAGGTATTAAAGTGAGAAGCTTAATTTAAACCATTCAATGTCAAAGGGTGGTTTGGAGCAAGAGAATATGGCCATATTTAGTATTCTGGAGAATAATCATTTTAACACTTGGAGAAGGCTTATGACTAAGAGAAGCAGCAATCTGAAAAAAATAATCAAAATGAATACAGAAGAGGATAAATGTTCAAAAAGATGTATATGTTGTGACTGAAGGGAATAAGGAAGAATGAGAAAATACCATTTGATGTTTAAATTAGAAAGATGTTTATGAGAGCAATTTCAGTAAGAATAGTGAAGAGAAAATGAAAGGAAATAAGTTTTGTTGTGGAAATACTATAGTGTATAGATAATATCCAAGTGAATATATTGAGGGATAACAAAGTAGCAAGAAGGCTTTTGAGGATAGGGATTATATTTTTTCTTTATTTATGTCAATTTGTAGCTATTCTCTAAATATAACTACTTACTACACAGTGCACAAAATGAGCTCAGACAAAGTCAAAGTGGAGAGTCATTCACATCTAGTTAGGTTGCAGAAAATCACAAGACTCTGCCATTTCAACCCTAATTATGAGAACAAGTTACATAAGGTACCAAATCATAGTTTCTAAAAACCCATCAGAGGGAATCAATGAAAAATCTACAGTTCAAATCATATTTAATGCTGAAATACTAAATATTTTCCCACTGTGATAAGTAACAAGGTAAGAATGCTTGCTCTTACTACTTCTAATCAACATTATACTGAAGTTAGGTCCCAGCTTTGCTGCAAACAACAGAGGAAAGCATCTGTAAACTTGAAGTCAGGTAAGTAAAATTACCTCAATAGAAACAAAGAAATTAGAGTGAAAAATATGGGAACAATTGAAATCTACAGGACAATATCAACATATACGTTTCTGGAGTCCAAGAAAGAAAGAAGAAAAGAGTAGGAACAGGAGCAGGAGAAACACTTGAAGAAATAATGCTTAAGAATCTTCCATATTTATAACAGCATCACCTCCAAGATACAAGGTACACAGCAAACGCCAAGCAGGATAAACCCAAAGAAAACTACATCTATGCATATTGTAGTCAAACTTTGTAAATTCAAAAATCAGAGGGAAAAAATGAGAAAAAAAGTACATAATGAAAAGTTTAAAAATGATTAGAATTTTTACTTTCTTCTCATCAAAACAATGTAAAACAGCATAAAATGGAAATGCAAACTTAAGGATTAAATGGAAAAAAAAATTAAACCTGTGTATCTCAAATTCTGTATCCAGCAAAATATTCTGCAAGAAATAATGAGAAATAAAGACATGTTTCCTAAACATTACAACCATAACAATATTAAATTAAGGAAAATTTAAAGATTTTTAAAAGTTTAACTGAATTTCTATCAAAATTCTTTCAAATGTATTATTTTTTTGTGTGTGTGCATGTGTGTTCTATTTGGAAGTTCACAGACCCTTGAAACTTAAAAGTCACATGCTATGGAGCTACTCTAATTTGACAATGGCATGAACAAATGCACAATTTATACAATATGTGAACTTGGCTCATTTACAAACCATTAGAAAGCCTTGTATATTGGCAGAGAGATGGTAGAGCATACTAATTAAGAGGATGAATTTTTCCTTGCAACAGATACTGGTTTCACCACTAAGTCAATGTATGACATTTAGGCAAGTCACTTATCTACCCTGTGCCTCCATTATCTCATCTGTAAAATAGGTTCTCAATAGGTTTGATGAAGGTAATACAGTTTTAACAGTGCTTGGAACATAGAATGTGCTGAATAAATGTTAACTATGATTATCTCAACTTAGACAAAAAAGTTATGTTTTATGTTAACTTGCTCAAGGCATGGTTGACCTAAAGCAGGGGCTCTCAAAGGGTGTACTGCAAACTCTTGGGGATACCCTGAGACTCTTTCAAGACATCTGCAAAGTGAAAACTATTTTTATAACAATACTAAGATTTTATTTACCTTTTTCACTTTAGTTCACCCAAAGTATACAGGGCAACACTCCAGAGGCTACATGATGTGAGGATGCCAAAGTCTATTAGGTGCATACTAGCTTTTGTCAGCTATATTAGCTATAATTTCTGTAACATCACTATTTTCGAATGTCATTGAAACACAGAAGTTAGTACATCTTGTTCTGTTTTGCAGCACTAAATTATTTTAGCTCTTCTAAATTTTAAAATTCCACTCAGACTGTTATTTTAGAATATAACAATGCTTATTCTAAATTAAAGGACATTTTAAAAAATATTTGTCTTATATTTAAGGATGGACTTTTGGCTTAAGAAGACTTGCTTTCTCACCCCACAGCTGCACCAACTACATCTTCCATGGGGAGCTTGACAGCTTCCCACTACTTAAAAAAATTCTAGATGAGATCAGTGGTGATATTAATGAATGTGATTTTTTAAATATTGTATAATAAAATGTGTCAACATGTGAAAGATAGGGAAAGCTGAGTGAACCAATACTTTACCAATTACCATGATGTTACCACATAATGATGTTACAAAATCATGCTTGGCCAAAGATCCATCAAAACACAAAAGAGAATAATAGATTTTAATGGTTTCAGATCTCACATTGATATTAACATTTAAGAAATTAGCACTTATTGAATTTGATGATATATCAAAGAATATCTACAATTATCTGTAAAGACTATTAAACTACTCCTTTTTCCAAGTATATATCAGTGTGTGGCTGGATATTTTTCATATCAGTCAGCCAAAACAATCTAAATTTCTTAAATGTTTTAAAAAATATATTATTTTTCATTTGAAAAGATCATATAACAATGGTGGGATCTTTTGTGAAATATAGTTACTGCTTACAAATTATATACTTTATTTATATATCACTAAATATTTGGCTAATAGCAGTTAGTTCTCTTATGGACTTTACCTAAATACTCCATCTACCACTGCACATTTTCTCCAATATTGGAAAAGACAGTAGTTTTTGTAAAATATAGATTGTAAGATTCCTCTTACAATCTATATTCTGCTCTGGATTCCATCACAACATGTGGTCTTCATGGCCTTTCTTTGATAATTACTCTACTTGTTCTCCCTTAGAATCTTTAAGATTTCTGTCTCCCTGGATTTCTGAATTTATCCATCCAAACATTCATTCATTCATTCAATTATTCATATATCCCCCAAATATTAAAAACTGTGTTGGTTTGAGTCTTTTGTGGACCCCAGAAAATTATGTTCTTAAATTGGTCCATTCCTGTTAGTGTGGGAACACTTTGGTTGGACTGGATTTGGTTGGGGGCCTTTGAATGGATTGCTTCAGTGAGGTGTAACCTAGGGTGGGTCTTGGCCTTCTTGCTGAAGTCCTTTATAAAGGGAGGACTGAAATTAGTGGCAGAAGCAGAGGAACCCCAAGAGGCTGGAATCAGTAGAGCACAGATGCATGAAAAGAGACCTCCAAGACACTGAAAGAGATGAGGCCTGGAGGAGCAAAACAAGCCATAGCCTGATTGCCCACAGCTGAGCTCCAGAAACCGGCAGAGCCACCATTTGTGGGCCATCAGGCAGATAGCAATGAGCTCAGGGAGAAAGTGAGCCTGGAGGGAAAGGCAGAGACTTTGGCAGAGAACAGCCGCCATTGTGCCTCGCCACGTGGCAGGAGTCCAGCATCGCCAGTAGCTGACCTTTGTACATTTTCACAGCCTCATAACTGTAAACTTTTAAACTAATAAATTCCCTTTCTTAAAATACTCATTTCTGGTATTTTGCATTGGCATTCTTTACCAAATTAAGACAAGCACTGATTGCTATGTTCTAAGGGATGAGATTACAGGAATAAAAACACAAACAAACAAAAAAACAAGCAAACACTAGATTCTTATGGAGTGTTCTAGGTAGGGATTTGGGGTGGGAGGTAGAATAAAACACACAAATACAAGTCAGTGTGATGAGTCATTTACAGGTTGTCCTGGGTACACAGAAAATTTACATCTAACACTCAAACCAAAATTCTTCCTTGGAAAAGTGACACTGAAGCTGAGTCTTGTAGAATAAGTAGGAATAGCAATACAGTGAAACAAGGAAATGCATTTCAGTGACGGGAAACAATATGTGCAAAAGAAAAAGATATGAAAACCAAAAAAAAGCTTGATGGGAAACTTCAGCTAAACAATATGACTATAACATAAGATTCAAATAGAGAATGATCAAGAGATAATGCTGCAGGCAGTAAAGTATGGCTGTAGGATTACTTACTTGGAGTTATGGACACTGCATGATTACTACATGACTTAAAATGGTTTTAACTCATGATATGCAGTATAAGTTTTTTATTTGCTTTATGAGGTACCAGGTATTGAACCTAGGGCATCATACATTGGGAAGCCGGCACTCAACCAGTTGAGCTACATCCATTCCCAACACAGCATATGTTTTTGCCACTCATAGTCACCCAACCAATGATTAATTATCACAAGCAGCTAATATAAAGAATCATAGCCAAACACCACTTTGCTGTATATGAAATAGACCGTGACAACATGCAGCTACTAATTTCCACTGAAACAGATCTAATGTTAAACTAAAAATAGCGACATTGACTTTATTCTGGTTCAGTTTAGATAATCAAGGTCACAACATGCTGGTGAGAGAAAATGTCCAAAGTACACCCACCTTGGAAAAAAAGTAATACAGAACAAAATTTTGAATTAATAAGCATGTGCTTTCAGGGCATCCTCTTTTCTTCCTTCATTTGGTCTTCAAAGGACTGCATGAACCCAAAGAAATTTCAGGCCCTATATATGGCAGGACCCGTGGGAAAGAAACTTTGTGTGGGTCACCTTGTGATATTTCTCGTGTATGACCTCCTTGCTCTTGGCCAAGCAGTTGCGCTACAGGTGGTAACCCTGTCTTTAGTCTCAAAGGGATGGGGAACAAAAGAGGGAACAAGGCAGCAACTTCAGGATAATTTTCTATCAACTGAAGTTATGGGCACTGATGATTCTGACACAACCTAAAATTTATCAAGAATTATCACAGCTCTCTTACATCCCAGTGCTGAAGTTTTTTAGTGTAATAAGATTTAACAAGAGCCTAAGAATCTGAGTCAGTCACCACAGAAAAGAACCAGAAACAGATGTGGTGGCATATTAAATTGTTATTTGGAGTACAGGTGGACAAAGAGGAATGTTACTTATAATTAGTGAATGCAAATATTTTAGTTCCATGGAATTTTACCCAAAGAGTTTTCACTGAAAAAATCTGCCTATTCCTAATGCCATTTAAAGATGTAAAGTGCCATTCCATTGTAAAACTATCTTGTTTTAAATCTTGGTATCGCAAATGTTATTTTTATAACCGGCTAAATACTTCACACATGGTGTTATCTTGATTGAATGTTATGCTCACAAATACACAACTTAAATGTTCATATTATATTAATGGAATATTGGAGTTCTTTGTCCTATGTCTTATTAATTTAATAATAAAAACTACATATCATTTGACTATGGATCAATAATAGAGTCTATCTGAAGCTGAAAAATGATGGAAAATGGAGAACAATAAGGAACTAACAATTTCAGTGCCTACATATAATATTAGACTAGTAAAATAACCAAAGCTTCTCTAGTAAAGACACACAGTATTAAAGTTATAAGGTTTCTCAGCCTTAGGATGGAAACAGTTGACCCAAGGTAAGACTGCCAATAATTTCCTAGCTAAGGCTAGAAATGCATATCTTTGAAGACTTTGAGTTGATTTAGGCTTAATTATAAGTTATGAGGATGCCATACACTCCTTTCCCAAAACTCAAAACCCATAAAATGGTTCCACATTATGTAATGAAGCAAAGTAGCAGCCTCACATTCTGGTCCTGTTGCAATCTAACAACTTTTAACCTTAAACCTGATTTACAAATATTTCCCAATATAGCTTCATTACTACAAACATGCTCATGTCATAATAAACATTTTTAATGAGTGCTTATGATCCAAAGGGCCTTCTTATTAAGTGACTGTGAGTCAAACAGAGAAATAGAAAGGTACCTCCTACTACACAGTATCAATCAACTGTAGAAAATAGGCCATAGGATAAGCGATTCAAACATGGTATAATAATATGATAGAGGAAGTACAGGGTGTTGCAGGAAAACTAGAAAAGGCAGCAATTCAGACTGGAAGATGAGGGAAAGTTTCCGGGAAGTTGGGATAATTTGAGATAGAAAAGATGACTAGGAGTGGACTTCTCAAAGAGAAAGCAAAGGGAAAGTGAAATCAAGAAAAGGAGAAAGCAAGAGAAGTATTCCCCAGAAAGGAAAGAGCTTGAGAAGACTTGGTGGTGTGCTTTCTACTTTTGCACCCCCTTTACACACACATAACCACATAACCACAAAACCGTGTGCACACACTCTCTTGGTTCTGCTCCTGCTTCCTGCACTGCATGTTCCCTTTCCTCTACTGAGAATGTTCTTCCCACTATTCTGAATATTTAAATCTTACAGGTTCTTCAAAGTCCAACATCCTGGTCTTGTATTAAAATCTCAAATAAGTCCTAGCTGTTTTCTTGAGAGCCTTTCTCAGGAGATCCAGTGTATGGAGCTCTCTCCCTTCTCTTGAGTTCTTTAGAGCCAATTAAAGCTGTACAACAAAATTTAAGTTCATTTTTTTAGCTCTGGTATATAAACTTATGAAACTATTTACTGGTTGTATCATCTACATCCAGACTTTAAATTCCCTGAAGTCAGGGACTGTATCATAAAATTTGCTTGTATCTCTCTCAGTGAGAAGCATAATCTATAATAAGCTTTTTTTGAGAGAAGAACCAAAAAGTGGCACTTTTTATGAATCTGTGAGAAGAATGTCACAAAATCTAAGGCATAAAGTAAGTTGAAACTTTCAAAAATCACATAAACATAAAAGGCCCCTGATAGTGGTGGTGATGACATTTTTATTAGTTACTGGAAGGCAACACTGGCTACTGGGGATGAAAAATTTTGTATGTTAATACACGACAGAGGGAGGGCAGAACTACTTTATTCTTGTGTTGCTTCATCAACTTTCCTCAAGAAAATAACAACTAAACTTGCAAGACTAGGAGAAGGATTAAAATAACAAATTTAAAGCCCAAAATACAGGATCATATTACATATCCTAAATGAGTTTAAATCCATTGATTTGGAGATAATTACACTACAAAATACTGGGGAAAATGCATAGATGAGATAGGGGAATTGTTAAAATAATCTTTAAAATATTTGAGGAAGAGAAGATTTGACAGTGATCAAGGAACGCTACCATTGTCCCAATTTTCAAAATAAAGAAGAGAGATTCTAAAAACTATAGCCTAGAGAGCTTGACAGTAATTCCATACACTAGTACAAAGAAATTCATAAAGGCCTGGAGTGTGAGCACTTAAAATGGGAAATGCTGATATCTACAAGCCAGTGTGAGATCCTACGAAACAAATGATTACAAACTAACCTAGCCTTTTATTCTTTTGTTTTTAACAGGATAACTTGATAGCTATTTTGCAGAAAGTAGAAATGCATTTCAACAAGGAATTTGATCAAGTTTCTCAAGGTATACTTTCGGGCCATGGACAGGAAAGGAAGCTCCAAGAGAAGAGAGATACATGACTGTATCGCAACATGTGTCTTTCCAGTTCATCATTTTGCACAGTTATTTTTTAAAATAAATCAAGTTTATTTTATTGATACATATTAATAAAGCATACAATTCATCTGAAGTGTACAATCAATGGTATTTAGTATAATCACATAGCTGTGCATTCAACACTTCAATTATTATTAGAGCATTTTCATTATTTCAACAGTAATAGTAATAATAAATAAAAAAAACAGGCAAACACACAATAAAAATTCTTCACCTCTCAACCTCTCTATGCTTCCCCTGTTGTACACAGCTGCTGTTTCTGGCTATTTTTGCACAATTATTTATTTATTTATTAAGCAGTTTTATTGAGATATATTCACATACCATACGATCTATCCAAAGAGTATAATCAAAGGCTTTTAGTATAATCACAATGTTGTGCATTCATCACCACAAAAAATTTTAGAACAATTTCATTACTCCAAAAAGAAAAACTCCAATCCCTTAGCATTTCTTCCCCAGCCCTATATAACCACTAATCTAATTTCTTCTTTATATATTGACTTACATTTACATTTTATATACATGGAATCATACAATACGTAGTACTTTGTGTCTAGTTTCTTTCATTTAGTATAATGGTTTTTTCACTGTTATTTTGATGCAAGTAGTAAGAATATACTGATAAAACCTGTTAATGCCCTTAAATTGGGAAGAATGACTAATCTGTAGTTTGAATCAGATCCCCAAAAGAACTTGACTTTGTGGAAGAACAGGCTAACTAAAGGTAAAGATTATTCAATTACAATAAGTATTTTTAGATCTCCAAAATCCAGTGGCCAAACACATAATTGGGGAGAATTATATTTTTAGAAAAATATACAGTAATTAAGTAGTGTAATTAGGATACAAAAAAAGAAAAAGGCAAACTAGTTGTAAGGTTGCTTTACTATATGGTATCCAGAGGCAATAACCTGCTATATCTAAAGATAATAGGCTGCTTCTCTATATTCAGGTTTGGAGACCACACTTTAAGTAAAACTGAATGCACCCAGAGGAAAAATAAATGGTGATAAGAATCTCAAACCATGCCATAAAAAGGATAGGCCAAAGGAGCTAAATATTATCTTAGACACATGTAAGAGTTATTATATGTAAAAGCATTTTATGCAAACACTCAAAGAGGTAAAATAAGGATATGAATATTACAGAGATGAATATTATTGTGCAATATAAGAAAAGGGTTTGTAAGCTCAGAACAGGTGAAATAAAGAAATGCCTGCTTCATTCAAGATTGATTTTTGAAAATTAGTATGGCTAAATTGGCCTTAATATGTTCTGAATTAGGAGATAAGGTCATTTGCTAAGAATAAAAAGAGTGTGCATGTATATATGTGTGGGAGGATTTGGAGGAACTGGAGAATAGGAAATATCCAGAACATCTACTATGTTGAAATTGATAAAGAGCCAACCAAGAAAGAATAAAGTAGTTCCCTGCACCATTTACCATCTCTTAGGCTGATGTTAGAGTGAATCAATTTGTAGCTGACTAAAGAATAGTTATATCACTTTGTCCAGCTACATACTACAGCAAGGAAGGCAAGGCAGAGACAAAAGGCAAAGCAAAACTTGGCAAGGCAGGTACTGTGGTAGGTCAAGTAGCAAGAGATTGGAAAGTTAGGGTAGAGTTGAAATTGCTGTCCAAGACAGCAGTGTTAAGAGAGTAAAACAGATAAAAACAAACAAACAAAAAAGTCCAGGGATGTAGCCAAGGAACACTAATGGGACAGGGAGTTGTTCAGTAATGAGTGGTGAGTAAAAAGTATTGGCAGGGTAAGAGATTGTGGTCAGAAAAAGAATATTATATTCTCACATTTTTCCATTTGAGCAATTAGAAGATCCAGGTGTGAGTGGGTACTAGTGGCTTTGCAAAGAGAAGCAGGTTAAGGTCCTATGAAAGCTAAATGTGTAGACATCAAATGAGGTTCTGGACAATGATGGCAGATCGCAGTGTAGAAAGTAAAACCTCCATTATGAGTTTATACACTAAAGGAAGGTGGAATGCTCAAGAGATAGGAGCACTAGTAATGAATAGAGAGTAACAGTGAAAGATGTAAACCTAGACGGGAGATGAGTATTCAGGATGGTGGAAAGAAGAGTTTACAAGCAGTTCTAAAAAGGCTGCAAGGCTTATGAAAGAAGAGGGCAGAAGCATCTCCATCTAACCACGACCAATTTAGGGTCATTACAAAACAGAAAAAGTGTGCTTTAATTTTTATTCTCCAACAGAACAACCTGTAGCATCAAGGTACAGGTATTAAACATGCTTCAATAATAACAAAGACAACAAAATTAAGCTTAATAGAAAACTATTATATATAAGCACTTTGAAGTCAACAATGAATACCCTGAGGAAGATTCAAGTATTGAATAGGTAAGATACTTCAAATTGTTCTGAAAGAAATATAAGCAGATATGATTTAGGATAGCCAAGGCATTTAATCCCGAGTAAATCAGCTTGTCTATAGGCAACCAAAATGGTTCTCTTAAGTAATTAAAAATTGCCAAAAACTCTTCTCGTACCATGTCAAGGTGGATAAATTACTCCTGAATGAGTACAGATGGCCTAAAGACGAAACCATTTAAATTAATAGTATTTTAGAAAGAAAAAAAGATGTTTCTGTTTTTACAAATGTTCAGAAAAGTAGTAAAAAGTAATGCTTAAGAAAAGTTGCTTTGGTAAATATTTCTAATTAAGTGGTATACAAATTAGTGCCATAAAACTATATATCTCAGCAAATAAAAGAAAAGCTAAGAAACTTCCTGATGATTCTGACATATAGAAAGTCATTCTGAATAACCACTTTCCTCCAATTTTTTTTTCCTCATCACGACATACATTTTGGCTAGCATATCCAAATATTGTTTTGTCTTCTGATTTCCCATTACCTGAAAAGATTCATTCTTAACGCTAAATGTAATTTTTATCTATTCCTGAAAAAAAGATTAGAGATTTTTGAGTGCATATCAGGTTATTTTAAACTAACTTGTAAAAATATCAATATTCATTGTCCCCTACATTCATGCTAATCGTTAGCAACTACAACCTACAAAAGTAGGTACAGGATTGACTTTCCCTTCCATGTTTTCTGACAAAATTCAAGGTTGTACATGCCTTAATGTTACCAAAAAAAAAAATAATGTTAGCTAAAGATTTAAAAGCTTTTTTAAAATCTTTTGTCAGAAAATGTCTACAGTAAAATTGTCGACATTCAGTTGGGAAAAATTTTATTGACATATTCATAATTAAAATAACTTAAGTTTAATTTTATCAGTCCTTACGTTTGTAGTGTAGTATAATATTAATTAAAACAACTTTTCTAAATGATGCCCTACAACAGGGATGATTTAATAAGCCATATTTATAAAAGACATAAGTACTAGGCATTATCATGTAGTTTTCCACACTTCTTTTTCCTTTGGTGTGAACAGACATAAATAAAATATGTTTACATTTCCTTCTACATCCCCTAAATGACGGAAAACTCTCTTAGACATATCATTTCATACTTGGCATACAGAAGCAGGACCTTCAGGGGTATTTATATTTCATACACTATAAAACACTACGTCAAACATAAATACTTTATATTTTGATTAGTTTCCATAGAGAAAAAACTTATTTAATTTTTATTTTCTCTGTCATATACTACAAAGAGGTCTTACATTATAAGAAGAAATAGGAGGTGCTCATCGATGCATTGCAGATTCCCCCTATATAAACTTCTTTGTCCTAAATCTCCTGCCTTATATTTAAAAACATACAAAGGTTTTTATTTTATCTGAAATGTTTAAGTTATTGTGGCAGTATTTATTCTAGGATTGATCCTAATACTCTATGCCTGCAGACTTTATTTAGAGGGCCTGTTGTTTTGACAAGAAAAAAAATGTAGCTTACATGTTTTAACCCAATGATTCTTACTTTTCTATGGAGTCACAGATCCCCTTGGAAAATTGAGCACCATGGACTATCTCCCTAAAAATGCTGTGACCCAAAGATTTGAATACAATTTCAAGGGCTTCATGAGCCCTTGAAGCAAATCTACTGCCAGGTTGTTTAACAAATGAACAGAGAGTATAATCTACACTGTAATCTCCACTGAAGGAGTACAAAAGTTTATATGACTTTTTGACAAATTGAGATTTACATTGGAATTTTAGACATATTTTTGTTGTTGTTGTTGTTGTTACCATTTCATATTACAAAACCTGAAGTGTCCGCTGCTGAAGGAAAAATATGTAAACATTTTAGGAAAAGCAACAGATTATTTCCATACTATGAACCAAGATATCTACTTCTATAATTAAGTGTTTCAATGCTTACCTTTATGTAACCAGAGGGTGAAAGATGTTACTACCAGGATTAATTGTAGTAAATAGGTAATTTAATGAAATCACCATCAGGAGGACTGACCCTGAAAAATCACTACTAGCATGTTGTAAACGAAGTCCAATTAAAAAACTGGCCGGTTCCAATTAAAAAAAAAAATTGAGATTTCAATATGTTAGAAACCAAGATGCCTGCAACCAGTCACCATAAGTGAGACGTTCAACCCTCTGGAGTACTGTTTCTCAAGTGCAAAATGAAGGAACAACCATGTGAAAACCAGTGAGCAAAAGAAAAAGCTCACGAAATCCGCAGCCTGAAATCACATGATCACATCACAACACAGCCCCTCACAGGAATATCAACTCTGCAGGCAGCTCACCCTGCCTTTAGACACGGGTTGCCTGCACGGACCCGACGCTCAGAGACCGTGGTGAGCCCCAGCTTACCATTTCCCAAAATGCCGCAGTCATATTGAAAACCGAAATTAGGCTCTGCTAGCAGTAATTTTAAAAGCAGAAAAACCTGAAACTAAAACACATTTACTCTTTGGTCGAGTCCCTGAGCAGCCCACTGGAAGTTTGCTAGCTGCTTTTTATAGGCTATTCAGCGTTTCGATAGTGATTTCCTCTGGAGAAAAGGGGAGAGCTTACCCCACTCAGCAGCCCTCAGGATGAAGTTGCTCGCACCTTAGCCGGCTCTTGAAGCCGAGGCACGCGGCCTCAAACCCCGGTTGCCTCTAAAGTCCAGGCGACTCTGCTGGCCCTTTTCTGCTCCTGCTCGGGAGGTCGCGGGGCTGCGCGGGGCTGACCAGCTCCGCTGCCCGGCGCCCAGGCCGTGAGAGAACTGCGGCCCCGGCGCGCCCCAAACGTTCTCACGGCCGGCTCCGCGAGCGCAGCCGCCAGCGCGGCGCAGCCCGGGTCCTCCTCCCTCGGGCGCCGCAGGTCCCCGGGGCCCTGAGCCGGGCCCCCTGGCGCCTTCTCTTTTGCTCTCTTGCTTCATCCCAGCGTGGGAACCGGGGCCTGGCCCCCCGGGGCTGAGCAGCTGGGAGCGCGAGGGAAGCTTCTCGTGGGAAGAAAGAGCACTAGCCCAAATCTGGACCCCGGGGAGAGTGGCCGCCCCTCTGGATACCCTAGACCCCAAGCCCAAGCTAGGAGCCCGGACCCGTGTGCGTACGCAGCGACCACTTACTTGATGGCTTCCCAGGCTTCAGGGCTGCGTTTCCCAATCT
>PVKH010007467.1:0-20204 GCA_004027955.1 Chaetophractus vellerosus | reverse complement strand
AGATCCAAGAAAACCTAAAACAAGAAAGAAAAAAAAACAAACCTGTATGTTCCCTGTCATAAGGTACTAGCTGGGTGCCTGATAACCCAGTGGATCACTTCTCTAAGGAAACCAAGAAATCGAACCAGGGACCTTGTATGTGCAAGGCAGGAATTCCCCCACTGAGCAACACTGGCTCCACAGTTTGAGCAGATTTCACAAAGCTTATCTGGCTCTATCTGCCCCTTTTCCCTCAGGTGGGTTAGGCTTCTAACAGTTTGCCAAGTCGGGCTGTTTAGGTGCCTGTCTCCACCCCTCTCTACCTTAGTTCCTCTCTCTACCAGTTGGGCTGGGTGTGATAGCCTGCCTGATCAGATCCCTCCTCCCCTCTCCCTGCGCCTGCCTCAGTGCTGGTTGGGGACCTTTGAGATTCAAAGGAGGCTCAGCTGGCCAAAGTCACCAAAAAGAAACCACTCTCCAACCTCCTCCAGACCCCTCTTCCTCCCAGGGAATACTCTGTACCACTCTGTTGGTTACATTGAGTCAGGGAATTTACCAAGGCTATTTGCCTTGAGGGTGGGGTATATGTACCATTTCCAGACACAGGGGCTAATAACTCATGGATTTCCTTTGGCTTGTTTATCCAGTTTCTTCTTGGATGGTGCATAGCACTTTCCCTTTCTATATATCTTCAAAGCAGCTCCCTCGGATAGGTTTTTGCCCTTTCTCCATTCTTTTTTGTGAGGGATTTAGACTCTGCCTACCTACTTTGATGCCATTTTCCTGAATGTCCTCAGGAATGTCTTAACTACAGGAATGAAAATGCCAATGCATTAGTTTCCTATTGCAACTGTAATAAATTATCACAAGCTTTCAGCTGAAGACAACACAAATTTATTATCTTACAGTTCTGAGATCAAAAGTCTGAAGTGTGTCTCACTGAATCAAAATCAATTTGTTGGCAACTTTCTGGAGGCTCTAGGGGAAAATGTACTTTATTGCCTTTTCTAGCTTCTAAATGCCTCTTGCATTCTTTAGCTTGTGGCTCCCTTCCATCTCAAAGCCAATGATGGCCAATCGAGTCTCTCCCAAGATGAGATTTCTCTGGTTTTGACTCCCTTGCCTACCTCTTCTGTATCACACTTGTGATTACATTAGGCCTACGTGGTTAATCAGGAAAATCTCCTTATCATAAAACCAGCTGATTAACAATCTAATTCTACTGCAACCTTATTCCCCCCTTGCCTTGTAACATAACATATTCATAGGTTCTGAGGAGAGGATTGGGTTGTAGATCTATTTGGGGGGCTGCTAGTCTGCCTACCACAATCAGCTCACTCACCTCCAAAGATTCTCAATAAATCTTACATATGAAATACATTCATACCATTTCAACATCTCTAAAAGTCTCAACATTTTATAGCATCAACTCAAAACTCTAAGTTTCTTCAGCTTAAAAATCCCAAATCTCATCATCTTAATTATCTAAATAAGGCAGGAGTGGACTCTATATGGGATCCATCAAAATTCCTCCCCAATTTTAGATCTGTGAAACTAGAAGACAATTTACCTGATCCCAAAATACAATGGTGGGTCAGGCATAGGATACCAGTTTAGACATTCAATTCAAAAAGGGAAAAAATGGAAGAGATAAAAAGAGTTCCCATTTCCAGGCAACTTCAAAATACAGCTGGGAAAACTCCATTAGGTTTCAAGTTCTGAGAATAATCATCTGAGGTACAGAACACTGGATTTATGATTCCCACCTCTGACAGCATGGCTGCTTTCCTTTCTGAAAGGTCTAGATTTCTGTTTATTGCCTTTTCTAGCTTCTTGAGACTGCCTGCATTCTTGGCTCATGAACGCTTCCATCTTCACAACTAACAACGGCCAGTTGAGTCTTTCTCAAAATGCTGCCTCTCTGGTTCTGACTATTCTGTTGTCCTGTTCCCTATTTAAGGACTCTTGTGATTAATTGACCCACCCAGGTAATCCAGGATAACCTCCTTATCTTTTTTTTAAGAGTTTATAAATATCTTTTAGTTCTTTGTGTTCTTCTAGCATATTGTTATTTTAAAATCAATTTTATTGATACATATTAATAAAACGTACAATTCATCCAAAGTGTACAATCAATGGTATTTGCTATAATCACATAGTGGTACATTTATCACTTCAATAATTATTAGAGCATTTTCATAATTTCAATAATAATATTAAACAAAAAACTGACAAACAGACAAATAAAGAAAATTCCTCACCTCTCAATCTCTCTATGCTTCCCCCACTATACATAGCTGCTGTTTCTGGCTATTCTATCCAAACTGTATAATCAATGGCTTTTAGTAAAATCAAGATGTTGTATATTTACCATCTCAAAATTTTAGAACAATTTCATTATTCCAAAAACAAAGACTCCACACTCCTTAGCATTCCTTCCCCAGATCTACATAACCACTAATCTCATTTCATCTTTATAAGCTGATTTATATTTACATTTTATATAAATGGAATCTTACAATATGAAGCACTTTGCGTCTGGTCTCCTTCATTTAGTATAATGGTCTGGTTTTTTTTTTTTTATCTGATACGAAAGTTTTGTAGTATTAAATTACATTTGTTCAGCTTCAAAGAAAAATGGTCTTATATATGCAATTCTACCCATATTCATATTTCACATAATACATTTATATTTCACATAATATATTTAGTTCATAATAGGGCAATCATACAGTATTTGTCCTTTTGTGGCTGGCTTGCTTCGCTCAACATAATGTCATCTAGGTTCATCCATGTTGTCATATGTTTCATGAATTCATTTCTTCTTACCACTGCATAATATTCCATTGTGTGTATACTCCACAATTTGTTTATCCATTCATCAGTTCATGGATACCTGGGTTGTTTTTAACTTTTGACTGTCATGAGTAACACTGCTATGAACATTGATGTGCAGATATCTATTCGTATCACTGCTCTCAGTTCTTCTGGGTATATACCTAGCAATGGTATTATCTGGTCCCATGGCAAGTCTATATTCAACTTCCTTAGGAACTGCCAAACAGTCCTCCACAGTGGCTGCACCATTCCACATTCCCACCAACAGTAAACAAGTGAGCCTATCTCTCTACTTCCTCTCCAACATTTAGTTTTCCAATTTTTAATAGTGGCCAGTCTAATAGGTGTGAAATGTTATCTCATTGTAGTTTTTTTTTAATTTTAATTTTTTATTTTTTTGTTATACATCCACCCCTTCTGCTTGTTTTTGCTGTGTTCATTTTTTCTCCACGCTCCTCTGTGTCTGCTTGTCTCCCCCTGCTGGGGCGACCTGCTGAGTCAGCTCACTGGCACCGCAGTCCGCCTGCTCACGGGGGCTCGTCCTTGCTCGCGGGGGCTGGCCTTTGTCCATGGGGGCTGGCCTTTTCCTGCAGGGGCTTGCCTTTTTTTTGCCCACGGGGGCTTGCCTTTGCCCACGGCAGCATGTCCTGTCCCTGTTGGCTTGCCTTCTCGAGGCGGTCTGCCCATTCGAGGAGGCCCTGGGGACCGAACCCGAGGCCTCCCATGTGGTAAACCAGTGCCCTACCAACTGGGCTACAGCCAGCCTCCTCATTATAGTTTTGATTTGCATTTTCCTAATCGCTACTGATGCTGAACATTTTTTCATGTGTTTCTTCACCATTTGTATTTTTCTTTGGACAGTTGTCTTTTCAAATCTTTTGCTCATTTTTTAATTGGATACTTTGTCTTTTCATTATTGAGTTGTATGATCTCCTTATATATCATGGATATTAAACGCTTATCAGATATGTGCTTGCCAAATATTTTCACCATTGAGTCAACTGCATTTTCAATCTTTTGGCAAAGTCCTTTGAGGTACACAAGTGTTGAATTTTGAGGAGGTCCCATTTATCTATTTTTCCTTTTGTTGCTTGTGCTTTGGGCATACGGTTTAAGAAACTACTGCCTACCACAAGATTTCGAAGATGTTTTCCTACATTTTCTTCTAAGAGTTTTATGGTTGTTTTTATATTTAAGTCCTTAATCCATTTTGAGTTAATTTTTGTATAAGGTGTGAGATAGGGATCTTCTTTCTTTCTTTTGGATATGGCTATCCAGTTCTCCCAGCACCATTTGTGAATAGATTGTTTTGTCCCAGTTGGGTGAGCTTAATACCCTTATCAAAAATTGCTTGACTGTAGATGTGAAGGTCAATTTCTGAGTTCTTGATTTGGTTCCATTGGTGAATCTGTTTTTATGCCAGTACCATGCTGGTTTTACAACTGTAGCTAAGAGTGAGAGTCCTCCAACTTCATTACTCTTCTTAAAGACATTTTTGGCTATTCAGGGCCTCTTACCCTTCATCTCAGGGATGAAGGAGGGAGCCCTACCTGGGGTCCATTAGGTTTAGTAGCTCACAGTTTGATGTTTCAGCTTCTTTGTCTCTCTGTCCCTCACTCTCCTGGAAGTTTTGAAGCACTGTCCTGGTCTGCTGACCCCCAAAGCACGTACCTTGGGCAGCTTTTGGCTCTTTCTCCATTGTTTTTGTGAGAGAGCTGAGCCTTATCTGCCTAATCCATGCCATCTTCCCACAATTCCTCCTCCTTAGCTTAAGGTCAACTAATAAGCACCTTAATTCCATCTGCAACCTTACTTACCCTTTGCCATGTAAGATAGCATATCACCAAGTTCTAAGGATTAAGAGGTGGACTTCTTTGGGGAAGATAGTATTCTGCCTACCACTGCCCATCAAACTTTCTTCTTTGCTCTTGTAAACACATTAGACATTAGTTTTCCCTTCATAAATTGGTTACAGAAAAAATATTTTTGACCCATAGAGCCTTTGTGTTTGCATGCTAAGACTCTGTGTTTTGGTTCATGCATTTAAAAAAGATACAGAATGTCTGCTGTATAACTGGAAACTAAATAAAACTGAGGTCTTCCTCTCAGTTAGCTCCCAGTCTAGATTAGAAGACCATATATAAGCAACGATTGCAGTACAGTGTGAAATTTTAACTGTTCATTGACAGTTTAGTGAATTATATTTATTTATTTAATTCTCTCATTAATTAATTCACTGATTCAATTACTTACAAATATGTTTTAATTGTTTTCCTGTAAAGCCAGCAACTATATTATTGCTGTGGGGGATGGATACAAAGGGGAATCATATATGATCTCTGCAAGCACTGCTCTCTGTAAGAGAATTGACATTTGTTTTATAATGTTACACAAATATTTACTGAATACTTATTATATTCCAAGAATTGTGCACAGAATTAAGGAATAATACTATGAGGTGGAATTCTACAATTCTTTAGAGCCCAGATAGATTCTCTAATTATTTCAAAAAACAAAAATATTACACTACACTATTTTATTTTTTGTTCCTCTCAACACTATTCTGTATAATTATATAAATAATTCCCATTGCTTATAAAGAACTTACTATGTACAAATAACAATGTTGAGTGCTTTACTTGCATTGGATCATCTAAGCTTCATAACCAATGTATGAAATACTACTATTTTTGTCCCTATGTTATAAACAAGATGCTATAGAAGTATACAGCTTAGTGTCACAGGTCTAGGAAACAGTTAAGTAACTTAATGCCATAAAGCTAACAAGTGGCTGAGCTCAAACATGAATAGAAGACCTCTGACTGCAAGTCTTTATTTTTCTTCTAAGACTTCCTGTAATTAGAAGGTTTTAATACATATACATATTATACAACTTCATCTAATAGATGACACACATCAGTGCAACTTTAGTGGATAAATACTGCCAATAGATCAATGTACAGATCCAAAGTCAATGGTTCATACATTTCAGTGTGGTAACTCATGTGACACATCTGGTCCTTCTCAGATATGGCACACCATTTCTTAAGTCAAAACTATTGAAAAATACTAACTTTATGTTTAGTGTTTACTCATTAAAATATCTAATTAGAAGATGATATTATTCTCAGTTTCCTCCTACTATTGTTAACTCATTAGTGCTCTATGAAATGCACTTTGGAAAAAGAGGCATTAAATTAATATGAAAGACAAGGGAAAGATCAATTGTGGTACAATGAGTTAAGTTATGGGATGAGAGAGTATTAAGACTGCTAATGTGTAGAAGAGCAATATAGCCTTAGATAAGGGGAGATTTAAAGTCACTTTGAGGGTCCCATACCTGAAAAGAATAGTAGAAAGTTCAAGAAGGTATTGAGAATTGTGCTTGGTTAAGCAACATGGACAATGTACATTAAGTAGCTGTCTGGGTATCATGACCTAGCATTTGTTTCATTAGAGGTCATGCTAAGACCAGAATCAAGGGGATGCATCAAAAAGGCACCTAGATCAAACCAAATATTTATTAAAAATCAATAAATGTTCACTTGTGGTCCTTTAAGATTTCCTTCTCTCTCGTTTTTAATTCTAGTCTTTTAGTTTATAGTTACTGGAGGACTGTTTTAGCTTTCTAGGCTGGTTAAACAAATGCCATGACATTAATCAACTTAACCAATGAGAATTTATTAGCTTACAGTTTTGAGGCTAAAGGAGAGTCCAAATCATGGCATTATCAAGGCAGTACTTTCTCTCAGAAGATTGGCCTTAAAGGGCTGGCTGCCAGTGATCCTCTGACCCTTAGCTTGACCCTCAGTAAGGCACAGGCCAGTGTTTCCTAGGCACTCCCTTCCTTCATGGTTAAGTTTCTTGCCTCCTGTGGTTTTCTCTCTCTCTGTCTGAATTTCATTCTCACATAAAGGACTCAAGTAATAAGCTTAAGACCCATACTGACTGAGGTGGGACACACCTTAACTGAAGTAACCTCATCAAAATGTACTAGTTATAATGGGTTCACACCCAAAGGGATAGATTTGATTTAAGAACATGTTTTTCTGGGGCAGATACAGCTTCAAACCACCTCAGGGACTTAAAACAAAAGAAACCCAAACTAAAATGTGTTTGTGTTTTTCATAGAGATGGTAGCTTATGTAAGAAATTGGGAAACTGTATCCTGCTCTGCATTCAGCCAGCAGAAATGAATACAAGTGAGAGTAGGGATTATAGAAGACAGAAAAGAAAATATGTAGATCAAATCACAAGAGCCAATTGGAGAAAATAGTAAGGAAATGAGAACAGGCCTGTGAGTATTGCGTACATTCATTGGAAATTTTCCCTTGAGATGTCCTGCTGTTTTTCCAGAAAAGTTCTAATTTATCAAATACTATCTCAAGTCAAGACTTCTCACTTCCCCATCTTCTCTAAATATTTCCTATATTTCATATTTTTTTAATTGAAGAATTCTTTCATCTAGTCTCAGAGTTTTTCCTTTGAAACCTTGGCTTCAGAAAATTTGAAATTTCTAAACAGAAACTGCTGATGAAATCCACAACAAATGTCAAGAGAATACAAAATTTGTGAACAATGAACACATCTTCTATGACCTTCAGTTGAGCTGTAAACATCTGCATACCCAAAGGCAAGTTTCATTTTTTCTCCTCAGTTTTAAACCTATAGAGAAAAGAACATGTCAGTTTCAGTTTCTGAAATAGCCACAATAAAATTAATAATGCTTTCTTATTTCAGCTCTTCAAGCAATGCACAAAGCGAATTAAATGCATAGAATTATGGAAACATTAACAGGGAGAAAAAACATATCACTTTCATTAAAACTTAAAGAAAAAGCAAAAGATAATAGCTCTGAACAATCTTTGTTTCTAAATAACAACATGTCACATTGCAGGTGTCCCTGGGAATTGTGGAAGGTATAAGGTTTGTGTGTGTCCTTCTTCCTGAGGTTCTTTAACACATGTTTATATTTTTGGAAGAAATCAATATTAATTACTTCTTTATTTCACTTTATACATGTCTTAGTTTGCCAGAGCTGCTATCACAAATAACGCATACTTGTTCTAACTTAAACAATGAGAATTTATTGGTTTACCATTTCCCAGGACAGAAGTCCAAGTCAAGGACTTGGTGAGACCATGCTTTCTCCCAAGGTTGCTGGAGTTCTGGTGCTATGCTGGAAATCCTTGGGGTTCCTTGGCTTGTACTTCTGCCTCCTGTCACATGACAATGTCCTCCTCTTTCTCTCTTCTGTGACTTCTGCATTCTCTTTATAAGGCCTCGAGTAATCTGCATTAAGATCTAACCTCTTTCAGCTGGGCCACACCTTAACAAAAAATAGCATTTTCAAAAGGTCCTATTTACAATGCCTTCACATCCACCGGGATGATGATTATGATTAAGAACATATGTTTGTTGGGGTACATAATTCAGACTACTGCAAAACTATTCCCTGTAACATTAATTTTATGCCACATATTCTATTTAACACTTAGGATGCCTGCACTTGATGTAGCCACTTTCTGCTTTGATTTGTGTTTGTATTGTGCCTTTCCCTTCTGTATCTGAGAATCCATGAACAGAATTTGACAAAAGTCTGATCTCTTTGTGTCATCTCTCTGAGGAGCTCTTTGTGATTTTAAAGGAATGTTTTCCTACTCTAATTCTTATGTTCTCTCCATCAACTAATTGGGCTGGCTTTGGACTCATACATATTTTTGATAAGAATGTCCCTGGTGGATGGGGAAGTTCTGTTGAAAAGCTTTTACATATTGACATTTGCTTGAAACAGTCTTTGGTTTCATGTTTTTTCAAACATGCTATGGAAACATTTTCTTTATCCAACATATTTTACTAGTTATATTACTCTACTGTATAAATAAAATTGAAACCATTGAAGAGAGGGGAAAAAACTATTATGTCAAAGAATCACACCTATTAACAAGAAGTATTCTGACATAGGCATTAAATTGGCAGTGTTGAAAACTCAATTACATGTCATTTGGTCCATTTGATTTTATTTTAGTACTAAAACCAACATTTTCAAATGTTAAAATATTTGGCAATGATAGTTGCTTCATTTTTCTCTATAAAATGAATACTAATATATGTTTTACTGTTGACTACATTTCCTTTTTATTTGGCAATTAAAAATATTTATTCTTAAAAAATTATAGAAGGTTAAATAAAAACTGGAGTGATCGGTCCTTTACCATAATTTTTTTCTCCTGAAGAGATTCTTGTGAAATATAAATAAAATCAATTTACTGATCTGCAATTGTTGGATCAAATGTCATTAAAACATTTCTTTCTTTCTTTATGAAATAGTTGATCCCAGGTCAAGTTTAATTTAATTTCATAGGTTTTATTCTGGGATAAATAGAAAACCCGAAACCATATATTCCAGTATTCATGTACTTCCATCTCTCCTCCAGAAAATTAAACATCAATTTAAGTCCTATACCTTATAAGTTGAGTATGATTATCAATGTTTTACAGTTGAATAAATGGAGATTCATAGGTAGTAATTGATGTGCCCAGGGTTATGAAGCTAATATTTGGCACAACTGGAATTCAAATGGTCATATTTGCTGCTGTTATTCCATATGAATGAAACCTGAGGATAAGACAAGAGTGGTAAAGCTAAAGGAAAGTTCTGTTGTTTTATAATGGACTTCTAAATAGATATGTTACCTCATTATGATTAGGGGTCAATATAGCACACAGCATGACTCCTTAACTTCCATCCTTTCCTGGTCCTTCTCTTCCAGTCCCACCAACCCTCAACCTTCCATGTGATAATCCCATCTTACCCCTTCTCCTCATAAATAAGCTTATTGGAAGAGTAATTCTACTCTTTGGATTCCCATTCATCTCTCTCCCTTTAATTATTTTGTTTCTGCTCCTATTGTGCTATGAAATGGCCCTTGTTAATGCTCTTGACTCAGTACAATTGCCTCACACTCAATGAGCATTTCTGAATTCAGGAGAAGTGGCATTATCATTATCATAATTAAAATGAATTCATTTTAATTATTAAATAAAATAAATCAGTCACAAATTTTGAAACTTAGATGTTTAGTAACGGAATGTTTCAATCGATCCAATACAATCAATGATATTTAACTTAACTTATTAGTTGCTAGGTTCAGAAAGAAAAAATATCTATATCTAGCTCTCAAGGAATGCACAATCTTGTAGACAAAGAAACTCATATTTGCAATAATGTGAGAATGTAGTATTTGATTTTGGGGGGGCGGTGGTGGATGACTACTACTATGTTGCTTGAAAAATAACCAATACTCAATAAATGTGGATTGATATTTTAAAGTTTTAATGGATAAATGAAATAATGGTATGGTGATACATGATACAAAAATACAGTAAATGATAATCATTAATGATTTACTGGATAATAAATAGCAATCAATAAATTTCTCATTTATTTACTAATATTACTTATTGTTTAAATATGCCTTCCTTTTATTATTCCTTGGCCATCTCAAAGGATATAGAAGTTATAATATAAAATGATAGATGTGAGCAGGCCCAATATACAACATGGACAGATAGGTAAGGCTTATATAGTTAAAGGCTTATACAATAACTTGGATTGTCTCATAACCCAGCCATAAAAGGGGTAAGTCCTGGCATAGCAGGCAAGCTCCATGAGCCTTCTTTAATGCTATGGACCTCATATATTGTGATTGCTTTATGTCATGCTATGGAAGTCATTAAGATTGTTGAAAATTATCACTGTGTCATTTGCTTGGGAAGCTTAAAAATTGTAATTGTTTATGTATTGCCATTTACTACATTAACAACCTTTTGCTTAAACTTAGAAATACATAACTATCAGAATATTCAGTTTCCATTTCTTCCACACTGGTAGGACTTCCAGGGAGGCGAGAGCTATGTCTTATTCACCCTTCTAAATGGCCTGGCATTCAGCATTGTTCTTAGCACAGGGATGGAGGTTAAAGGAAGTTTTTTTGCATAGGTGAATAAATGAAGACCCCACTTGCCAGTTGACCCTTGTCAGCTTACCTGTTCATTGATTCTGCCACCTCCTTCTTCTGAATCTTGTCTTCCATTATTGGTAAATACTCTTTCTTATTTAAAACTTGGGAAGGGGATTAAGCTTACCACACAATTCTTAAGGTAGGTCATGAAACACCTGTGGGCCTTACTACACTAGCTAGTTCTCCTTTGTACATGGCAGTGCCTTCTAGGTTTGGGGAGGCAGCAGAAAACATGTAACAGAAATAGTAAAGAATAGTAAAGAAGGAGCGTGGTACAATTCTCCCTCACCCTTTTCTTTCTTCCAAAGAGGCCTGCAAGTTTTAAAATTTGAAGAAAGAGTTTTATGCACAGGTACAATTTTGCATAAGTTTGTTCCCCAAAAAGCACTATTAAGGAATTAAAAGCACATCACATGAAGTAGTCAGGTCACAAAGGCCTATTTATAGTATCAATTTGATGGAACAAATCCATTTCAAAATTAAAATTTCAGTAAAGGGCTCTAAAATCAGTATATCCTAACTGAAAGCCAATTGAATGTCTTTAAATTAGGTGTCAAATTTTATCCTGAAATACCTTTTAAAATGTGGGTTCTTGACATTGCAGTTCAAATTTGAACTTCTAAGAAACTTACCAAGAAGGAAAAAACTTCCCTTGATTTTGTTAAAAAAAAAGAATTGAAAACGATGGAGCTTATTAAATCTGAAACCTAGCCTTTAACAAGTTACTACCAACCTTCAAAGCATTCTTTGGAATATACTGTTTCTTTGTGAGGGAGCAGGGTGGGGGGAGGATCATTACTGACGCTGAAGATTTGAAGTGTTTGCTTAATCCACCATCTATCATTACCTTCTTCTTGACACTTATATTCCTTTGAGATGTAGACAAGGGATTTTAAAAGTGCATGCTCTACGCTGGAAATATATTTTTCCTTCCTGTTCAGGGAAGAGATAGTCGACTTTGAAATAAATAAGCAACAAACTCTTAAAATTTTAAAAATATATTACTATCATTAAATCCTTATCGCAATTAAATCTTATGCTAGGTAACACATTTAAAAAAAACTCCAGATGTATAAAAGTATTACACTAATATAAATAAGAGAATTAATTAGGTAAAACTTTACACTTTGCATATGAATGGTATTTAATGAGGCATTGGGTTAAAAAATCACTGAGGTAACCAAAAGAGAGTCATTTCCTTAATTCATTTGTATAATATTTCCTTTATTGAAAAAAGACACAAATTACCGAGGTACGATTCAAAAATAAAGTAAGCAAAACCCTTACAATTTTATTCCAAACATTTGAGTAACCCTTGCGATGGGTCAGTTCCCGGCTCACGACTCAGATATCAGCCTGTGCCATGCTCCACTTATGCTGTGCAGTTCTTTTTTGGAAGTGTTTTCGGGAGTTGGTGTTCATTACGACATTTTTATATAGTGGACTCAGTCTCCCAAGTCCCTTATAATTACCTTTAATGCAATTTGCTACTTAAAAGAGGATTATTTTCCAAGTTTAGCAACTTTCCCGCCATTAAACACATTCATCATTCAACACACTGGCTGTAGAGAGTGTTGCTCTTGGTAGTGTTGCAGAAAGGGCTAAATGACTTCCTGCAGCCCAGGCATCCATCCTAAAGTAACAACTTGGCTCAGCCAGATCCAGGCAGAATTAGCATTTCACTTAGTGCTATAAATTATTTCATTTTAAGCATTTTCAAGCAAAGTTAGTTGTTTACATTTACAATCGTATTGTTCTTAAATTTAAATTACAAGTCATCCTTTGTAGAATGTTGGATTGGGAGCAACCTCAAAGATCTCTTTGTTCAACTCCTTATAATTTTTAATTTTTACTTATGAAACCCATAACATATGGTTGCCCAGAAGCACCATCGTGGAGTAGTATTGTGTATGGTCCATTGCAAATGAGATAATTTGCCTTGGAAAACTCTAAACTGGTTTTTGTTCCCATTAGTTAGTGTTTTGTTTTTGTTTTCTTTTTCTTTTTTTTAAAATCAAGAATGTGTTCTACCAAATTGAAATACATCAGAACACAGCTATGGTTGACCAGCATAGCAGTTTTGAAATTCATACTGATGGTGATATTCAAATAATGTTGATCATTGAGTAGAAAGTTATATATTAAAACATCTCGTTTCCATGTAAACTTTTATCTTTTGCTTTTTCATCGTATTTTGAGGATGGGGATTTTAGTTTCTTTTATTTATTACCTTAAGCACAGTGCCTATGACCATGCCTCTCACAGTAGGTGTGCTTAATGTTAAATTAATGTGATATTTGTATTTTGGGTGGCTTCAAGATACAACCCAGTTTAATCAACTTGTCAACTTGGGCTGAAATGATACATGGGAAATTTAAAGCAGCTCCAGATAAGAATAATCTTTTAATAAGTAAAGGAGGCAAGGAAAAGGGAATTAACATTTTATTGCAAATCCATACTGTGTCAACTATTATACCAAAACATCCTCCCATCATCTCATTTAATATGCTGATCTTCATTTTAAGAGAGCTATTACCCTGTTACATGGATGAAATCATTTAAGCTTAGAGAACTGATGTGCCCAGGGAAATGTCCAGATTTAAATATTGGCCTCTTAATTCTAAATCCATATTTCTTTCTATTAAAATTCTAATTTTGCTGGCATCAAAGCTACATTTGCATTAATAGTGGTAAGTTATTTCAGTTTATTATAAACTTGATATCTCTACATAGAAATTCATCATTTATACACTACATTAATAAACTCTATTTGATTTTTAAAGTAGGTGTGACAGACATGCTCCACTGATACTGTTGTCTATTTTAGTTTCCTAGGTTGCTCAAGAAATACCCATAAAGGGGTTGGCTTAAACAATGGGAATTTATTAGCATACTGTTTTGAGGCTAAAAAAAAGTCCAAAGTAAGACATCATCAAGGTAATACTTTTGCACCAAAGGCTGTGGTGTTCTGGGGCTGGCTGCCAGCGATCCTTGGCTTCTCTGTCACATGGTAAGGCACATGGCAGTGTCTCCTGGTCTATCCCTTCTCTTCCAGGTTCTCTTGATGTAACTTCTTGCTTCCTATGGCTTTCTCTCTCATGTCTAAATTCATTCTGCTTATAGCAATAGGATTAAGATCAATCCTGATTGTTTGGGACACACACACCTTAACTGAAGTAACCGCATCTAAAGGTCCTCTTTACAAGGAGTTCACACCCACAGGAATGGATTAGATTTAAAAGCATGTTTTTCTAGGGAGCATACAGCTTCAAACCACCACCATGTCCCACCTATTTCCTCTTGGCATTCACCATTCCTAAGAGCTTCTATTGTAGACTTCCATTACTCTTTGCCTAAGGATTTTCTCTGACCACCAGAACTTCTCCCAGTGGTTTGCAGAGCAGGCTGGAAGTGGTAGGCAGGTAATACCCTAGGAAATGGCAAATCAAACAATGACCGAGGACCTCGTGAATAAATACCACAACTACCCCACCCCTCAATGGAGTAACTCTGTGGCTTGTTCAACACAGTCTCCCAGAGTTGCCCAGTTGCCCCACAACAGTCATCTGCTCTGCAATACTTCCTTCAGTGGTTTTTCCTTTCTTCTTTCATGTCATTCTTCCTAGCCAGTGCTTCCTGGGATCATTTGTGAAATAACATGCTCTCTTTCAAGTGTGTGTTATCATGTTCTGATCTTGGTGGGATAAATAAGTTTTATTATCTCTCTTTACAAATGAGGAGAGACTGATGTTTAGAGATCATTCATACTTGCTCACTCATAGTGAGTGAATTCTCCAGTTTACCTGAGCTATCTGTCTCTGCATGCATCTCATTTTATGGGAGAAGTCTCCAGTTTATTTTTTGGGCCTTCCTTGTATGGTAGGTGTGACTGTGTTAGCATAGCTATCTAATGTCACTTTCCTCTGTTCCACATATACAATCCAGGGAGGCCAAATCAATGGTTGTCAGTTTTTGCTGGGAACAAAGGTAATTTCCACATGGTCTTTAGATATTTCGTTTGTAGACAGACACTACTCAGTTGGAGAACTTAAGTTTAGACTTTAAACAAAACAGGATTTTTCTGAGATTAACATGTCTAAACTATATTCACTTTTAATAAACAACCAAATCCAGATATCTGCTTTCACTAAAGATAAAATACTCAAATATACAACTTTGAATTGACTTTTAAGGAATACCTCCACCTCATTAAATTGTACTTTGCATGTCTGAAGGGACTAGGTTTACGCCAGTTTCTCTTTTGTCCTACTTTTTGCTCCCCAACACCCTGTTTACACTGGCTGCAGTGCCCTGATTATTTCTGTCTCTATTGTTAGGCTTGTCAGAAGAGGCCTTTTGACTCTCCCAGCATGTAACATAATACCCCACAATTACTATTATTACTAGGTGTGCTGCTTTGGTTTTCCTGCTTCCTCTCAAAGTTTTAGTCTTCTACGTGTCTTTTGTTCTCCCTGCATTTCATTTGCCTAACTCCTTTAAGCCCTTGTGTGTTTGAATACACTAAGAAGTATACTACCTTGACCAGCCACTGCTGCTACTCAAGGGAACCCTGTGGTCACTCTCTCAAAATGCTGCCAACATCCACAATTAGGCCACGCTCCTTCTAGTTTTTGGCTTGTAGGTTTTATCTGTCTCTGTAATTTGTACATTCACTTACCAAACTTGCTCTCTAATCACATCGCTCAGGATTTATTTTGATCTTTGTGCTTAACACTAGCTGAAAGTGTCTTTCTTATTCACTAATTTGTTTATTCTCTGTCCTCCTGTACTAGAATGCAGGTTCCAAGAGGACAGGGATGAGATGCTGTTTCTGGTTTCCTTTGGTTTCCCAGAGTGTTAGCATACATCCTGCCACCAAGGAAATACTAAGTATTTGTTGAATAAAAATAGCTTCTACACTAGGAAAGTATTAGAAATAGTCTTCTTGGGAAATGATGTCAAATGATGGGCTTAAAAGAAATGGCTTCCAGGAAGATGAGTGCCTGAGAGGACAAAACAAGACCTCTTCCCTTGTAGTTTCTATCTGTCCGTGAAGAAAACTGTGCCTTGGTCAATCCTCCTTCTTGTGGGGAGCGTGGGGGGCTCTGCTGACTTCAGAACTTCCTTAACAATTTTACTTTTAAAATTTACCTTTTACAATATGAAATTATTTTTGCAAAGCATGAAAAATTGGTTTCTATTTTACAAGATGTTTCCCAGTTCCATTAATAAAAGAAGTGTTTGTGAAGGCGTTCCACAGTGTGATGATATTTTTCAATGTATATTTCTCTGTAACTAGAATAATGAAGAAGCATAATTGTAGTATGTAATTACAAACACCTTAATTTATCATCCTATAAATTTTTAAACATGGCTCAGTGGGCTAGTTTGCCCTTGTACCTAGATAAAAACAGCACTAAAAATATCCCATGATTTCTTTAATCACTATTAAGTAATTAAAAGTCCTTTGCTCAATTTAAGTTGCAAGAAAGTTTTATTTCAGGAGCTAAAATGTCAGGTACATATAATATCAAACAGTCCAACTTTGTTCTAAGTTACAATTGCTTCCCTCCCCAGTTTAGAGCCTATTTCTGTCTAGATACTGCTGTAGGGGAGAAGGGGAAGGTCTGTTTCTTCTCTCTTTCAATTCCCTTGTTCCCCAACCTCCTCCCACCTTTAGTTTTTGTTGTTGTTGTTGTTGTTACATATGCCCCCCTTTCTGCTTGCTCTTGCTGTGTTCATTTTTGTGTTCTTCTGTGTCTGCTCTGTCTCCCCCCATTGCAGCAACCTGCTGAGTCAGCTCACTGTGCAGGCAGCTCTGCTCCATTCGCGGGTAGCTTTTTTGCTTTCATTCATGGGTGGCTTTTTGTTTCCATTCGTAGGTGGCTTGCCCTGCCCACGGCGGCTCTGCCTCGCCCACGGTGGCTTGCCATTCTCAAGGTGGTCTGCCTGCCCGGAGAGGTCCCCGGGAACCAAACCCAGGGCCTCCCATGTGGTGAACCAGCGCCCTATCCACTGGGCTGCGGCAGGCCCCCCACCTTTAGTTTTTGAACTCCTCTGAGTTTTAGGAGAGGAAGAGGCAGGGAGAAGGATAATAGGAAAGATCTTACTTAGCATGTACTGTCATGAGCACACCTAACCATGAGTACCTCTCTGATGGGGCAATTT
The DNA here is from genome assembly GCA_004027955.1 of Chaetophractus vellerosus. Classification (NCBI taxonomy): domain Eukaryota; kingdom Metazoa; phylum Chordata; class Mammalia; order Cingulata; family Chlamyphoridae; genus Chaetophractus; species Chaetophractus vellerosus. Next base: position 3,195 of record PVKH010007467.1, on the reverse strand, counting down.
CATGGGCAATGCACTCTGCCTAGCTTGTCTTGTACTCCTTTCAAAGTTCCTAAAAACCTTCTGTACTCTTTGGTTAGTCCTGTTTGTCCTTCCAAGTGACAGAATCTAAGACAGCTACACCCTAGCTCTTGCACATAACTCACACTTGGTCTATGGGTAACTTTCATGCATCTTTACAGCTGACCAAGATTGGAAATGTAAGATAATCCTTAGGAACTAACAAATTCTTTCTTCATCCATCAGCATCTAGTCAGTTCATCCACTACACTGTATATTTCTTATGTGGGTGTCTGACCTCAACCTCGTTCACTCTGTTTATTGTACAGAGAAACTCTACTAGTGAGGCTGCATGAGTGTGAGATTCACAATAAGTACTCTGCGGAGACATCGGTTATTTCTGGTATACTCTTGCTCATTCTTTTTAGTTCTCAGTGCGAATGAGATGTTTGATTATTGCAACCACTATTTCTACAACTGCATTTACATTTCTCACAACTTCCATTTTAATATCCTGTTACACTAAAAAAATATGTCTCTGTTCCTTTTTATCATATTTAAATTCTCTGGATGGAGATTATTTACTATGATGGATCAATAAACCAACCCAGAGCTCTTAAAAGAGCTTCATTTATCATGGTAAAATCATTAAATTAAAATGCCTACCTCGCATGACAAATTTTTTTTTTTTTGCTAAAAATTTATTTGGTGGATTTTACTAAAGCAAGGGATCTTTATTTCAACACTTAGCACAGAGCCCCAATTCTGTGATTCCAAAATAAACAATATTAGGCAATATTTATTGAGTGCTTCCTAAGTGCCTGCTAATAGTTTTATATATGTTATGATTTGAGAAGAACCAAGAGCTAAAATTTATTGAGTGATTTTTCTATCTAGACACTATTCTTAATGCTTTACATATATTAACCAACTTAATTCACACATCATGAGGTAGATACTAGTATTAATATCCAAATTATAGAGATGAGGTACAGAGAATTCAAATACATTGTAAAAAATCATATAGATGTTAAAAGCCAAGCCAGAATCGTTTCTATATACCATAATTTCAGCTTAGCACTCAAAATGATAAATTACCTGTTTGTATCAGTTCTACTCTCAAGATTATAAGCTTCTCGAGAGCACCAACCAAGGATTCTTTAATTTTTCTATTGCAAGTACTTTCAGTACAGTAAATATTAAAAATTTTTTGAATTGAACAGAACTGTCAACCTTGAGCTTTATAATAAAAATATTTTCAAAAATATTCTCAATTACATTAAATTAGGAAAATGTTTATTAGATTATCCATCCAAATTCCTGGTTTAATAAGTTAAGCAACAAAAATATAAACCAATCCATAACAACATTACCTGGATGATATTCTTTTAAAACTCTAAAGAATGTTATTGTTTTCTAACCAAATGATAGTGAGTAAAACTTTGTTAGATCATCAAAGAGATCCATTTTAGGAAAACTAATGCAGCTTCTATTTCTGCTGTCATTGTTTTGCCATTACTTGACCAAATTAGGGCCTTTTCTTTCCTGGAATTTGAACATTACCCGGAAGCCCTTGTCTTCTTGGCAGTCTTAAGAAAACTCTAATTTTTCTGTGACTCCCAAATCTAAAGTGTTTCATTTATGTAAGAAGTTCAGTCTTTGTAAAATGTCATAACTATATGAAAGAAGCTTAATTTTCAAACTCAGAAATGGGATTTATTAAATTCTTTCATTTGATAAGCCCTCTAATTAAAGCAGAAGACCTTAATAAACATTCTGGCTTTCAGTATATAAGTCAATTGCAAAGTGAAATATACTAATTCTTCTTTACTTGGAAAATTAATTGGATTTTGCACTCTAGCTTTAATATATCATTTTATATTTAATATATATGAATATTTCTCCATCCACTCTGCCCTCACTTCCCAGCCAAGAAAACACAATGTTTTTTTATACATATAATTACATACATCTATACTTGTACAGTAAATAAATGATGTTAAAAACAAACACAGCCAGGTTGCTATAACAAATACCACACAATGGGATGCCTTAAAAAATAAGAATTTATTAGCTCACTCTTTTGGAGACTAGAAGGCTTTTTTTCTTCCCAGGGTCGGTAGCCTTCTGACTTTCTGGCTTGTGTTTCTTGGCTTTTCCATCTCAGTAGATGTCCTTAATCTTCTCCCTGGGTCTTTCTCTGACTTCCACTGACTTTATGGTTCTTCTCTTTAAAAGGCCTCCAGTAATAAGATTAAGACTTACCCTGATTCAGTTGGCCACACTTAAATAGGGCTTTGGAAAATCCTATTCACAAATGAGTGCACACTCTGATTTTATTTAACATATATAAAGACTATTTATATTGGTTTGTTTTACACCAACAGGAAAGTGGATTAAGATTAAGAATATGTCTAAATTGTGGTATGTAATTCAATTTATGACACTTGTGTTTATAAATTTTCATAGATTCTCTAAATAAACTTTAAATGTACTAATCTTAGTTATAATTGACACAAAAATTGCATTCTATTTTTAAGCTTATATGTGTAGGTATTTATACATTAAGCCTTATAATAAGATCCCAGAGTAATAAAAACTTCTAAAGTGTCATAAAACATAGATTATTCTAATTGAAAGTGACCATAGAGATCATTCATAAAAAATCTCTTATTTAAGATGGGAAAACTGATGTCCAGCATGATTTATCTGCAGACGATATCATATCCAAACTAATGACAGCCTTAAACCTTTATCACAGGCATCAAGGTATAGAATATAAATTAGCATGGATGATCCAACTGCTCAATCAATGTTCTTTGAGGCAACTAGGCAGGTTCTAGTACTCTTATTTTAAATGATAAAACTACAAATCATCATGAAGACAGGCAGAAATTTTCTTCAAGAAGAAATAACTATGCATAAATATTCTTTGGAAATGGGATCTTCTTTGGCTTAAATGGAAAAAATGCTTGACAAAAGTGGTAATAGACCAAAGAAAATTGAGTTAGTATTTCAGTGGTGTAATGCTAAGATTATATAGAAAAGAGCAATTTATTGAGTTCAAGGTTGTCCACAATTTGGACCAGAATTGGCAACTTCCTTATATCATGATTTGAGAGGAACAAGATAATACTCTTCCAGAAATATTACCCCAATAGCCTTCTGCACTTCCTGAAGTTACTTTTGTTACCCCTT